>CM053577.1:129928671-129977211 GCA_028646485.1 Cryptoprocta ferox | reverse complement strand
CCTACACTGTTGGTGGGAATGTAAACTGGTGCAGCCGCTCCGGAAAACAGTGTGGAGGTTCCTCAAAAAATTAACACTAGAACTCCCCTATGACCCAGCAATAGCACTGCTGGGGATTTACCCAAGGGATACAGACGTGCTGATGCATAGGGGCACATGTACCCCAATGTTCGTAGCAGTACTATCAACCATAGCCAAATCATGGAAAGAGCCTAAATGTCCATCAACTGACGAATGGATCAAGAAGATGTGGTTTATCTATACAACAGAATACTACACGGCAATGAGAAAGAATGAAATCTGGCCATTCGTGGCAACGTGGATGGACCTCGAGGGTGTCATGCTAAGCGAAATAAGTCAGGCAGAGAAGGACAGATACCAGATGTCTTCACTCATATGTCTAACAGGAGAAACTTAACAGAGGACCATGGGGAGGGGAAGGAGGAAAAAGAGTTAGGGAGAGGGAGGAAGGCAAATCATCAGAGACTCTTGAATACTGAGAACAAACTGAGGGCTGACGGAGGTGGGGGAAAGGGGAAGGGGGCGTGATGGACATGGAGGGGGGCACTTGTGGGGAGGAGCACTGGGTGTTATATGGAAACCAACTTGACAATAAACTATTAGAAAAAAAAAAACCTTTAGATTCATCTCTAGGCAATTCAGGAGAGAAAATTCTTTACTCCAAATGTCAAAGAGCAGACTTTGTAAAAGCGCCCTGTGGGTCCAGCACTCCGGAAACCAGGCCTCACGAGGCTGCAAACACGAGGGAGAGAGGGCCAGGTGGTCGCACAACACCGAAGAGCTTCGCCAAAGAGATCGTTCCTTTCCACGGCAAGGCTGACCTGCTGCAGGACAGCAGCAAAGACAGGACACACAAGGAAGGGGTCTCACGGAAAGGGCGCACTCTGAGCTCTGCCCTGGGACCCCCAGGGCAGTGGTCTCAAGTCCAGGGACAGGCGCCATTCATGACGACAATTAACAACGGACAGAGGCTGACTTACCACACAGAAGTACATCCTGCCTCCCTCACGAACTGTAGTTCTAGAGAGGTCACTGACGAAAGGTGAAGGTTTCAAAATGACTTAACTAATGTGGGAGGGAGGTGGAGAGGAGCAAAGGAGGAGAATTTTTTTTTTAAATACCCCATAGATTAGAAGTATTGAGCGGATACAGTTTTCTACCAAAATTACGGGCAGATTTTCTCTTCTGATTATTCAAGTGCATTAGCAAATGTGGGAAAAAATCTGAACTTGGATCAGATAAGTGGATTCGGGAGTTACAGAAAGCGTGTGCGCTTTGCCAAAGCCGTATTTCATTACTTTTTCAGAATTAGCTGGCAACGTCTCCACAATATTTACTGAAGTGAAAACCAAATGTTTTCATCTGGACAAAAATCAAACTGTGGTATGTTACAACCACAACAGAAATCAGTTTAATCCAAAAGCTCGCTTTCTCTAATTTGGGCTGCGGTTTCTATAAAATTGGATTCTTCTCCATGAATCATAATCATGTACACATAACAAGCCGTCCTTCCCATTATCTTCCCTCCCCCGGCCGGTTATCTTAACAAGCTAAACATAGCTCAGTTCTATTTTGGAAAGACCCTGAAGGGATTCCCTGCACACTGTCAGTTAGCTGGGGAGGCCAATTCCGTAGCTCGACCTAATAAACGCGGCCGGCCCACCGCGCTGGCATTTCCACGACTGATCCCCGGGCCACGCACACAGAATGAAAAGCAGCCGGCCCCTGCTGTCATTATGCAATTTTAAAACAAAACTTCAGAGTGAACTGGTAGGCAGTGGGTAGGGGGGGCAGAGGAATAATTATTTACTGATTTCCTTAATTAGAGGAAAGCTCCAATCGTCAACATGGGCGAGTCACGGAACAATGCAGTTGTGACTAACTCGGTCCATTCATCTGCGTCCGTCCATGGCACCATCAAGCCCAACTCCTGTTCCCCCACAGGTACACACGAAGGATGTGGAACGAGACAGCACTGAATGGCAACGTCTCCTGTCTCTTCCAGCCCAGCCTTTATCACGTACCAGGGAAGAGTTTGCAAGAGTTCCCAAACTTCGTCCCTGGCCCTGTGCCTAAAAATGTTTGCCACATACAACTACTCCATGCGCTATTTAAAATATATTATTTTTTATTTTTTTTTTAATGTTCCTTGGAGAGAGAGCACAAGCATGAGGAGGGGCAGAGAGAGAGGGAGACGGAGAATCCAAAGCAGGCTCCGCGCTCGCGGGATGCGGGGCTCAAACCCACGCACCGCGAGACACCACCTGAGCTGAGGTCTGACTCTCCATTCGCTGAGCCACCCAGATGCCCTGCTCAGTTTCCTTTTCAAAGCGATTCATGTGTCTTAAAGGATTTATCTCTATTAGATCAGTAGACAATTAGTATCACTGGTCCTAAGGGAAAGGTAATTAAAATTACGGTAACATTTTAGAATGTTCAGCTTAAGTCATTCCTGGCACCAACGGGGAGGGGTACATGCAGCAGGACATGGCAAACAGCCCTGGAGCCAAAGGCCAAACTCAAAGGGAACCCCTAATTCCTAAAGGAGTCCCGAGCTGCCTACACCCGATGCCCATCCTAGAATCGCTCTTCCTTGTAACCTGTGCCGACCCAAATGGCTGAAAAAGACCCTGCATGGAATCCAAAATTCTAGAATGAAGCGTCAGCTTGGCAGTCATGTGCTCACCGGTTGTGAGAGTCGGTCTACTGGTCTGCAAGGTGAGGATGAGGTCGGTCTTCAGCTAGAACAAGTGTGACAACCCCAAACGGAAGAGGTAACGTATGGCAACACATTGTAAGGAACTCACACCCAAGTGGATGCAGGGTTAGTATTTGGCTTCACAGACAAAAACCTCACAATTATAACATCAGGCTGTCCTGTGACTTTACATAGGGAAGAGCAAAAGCAGTTTCTTTCCTATCTGCTTTCCTAAATGGGGAAAGCAAGCAGGTGGATAACAACAAACTATGGGGGTGTAGACGTGCAAAGTGAACTCAACACATCAGAGGGTTCCTGGAACGGGGAGTTCTGTGACGAATGCCAAGTGAGAGCTGGAAACCTTCAGGCATGTGAAAGTCTTCTAAGAACACGGGGGAAGTGGTGACCTCCTCACCGCCCGGCCGGTCGGGTCTTTCCCATGACACTCCTTCTCCGTTAACAGCCCGTGGGCACCGGCCGAGGCACACATGTGTAACCAGCTGTGCCTATCTGAACCCACACCTGGGAAATTCCCCAATGTTAGGGCACCTGTCTTACTGGCCAGAGTCCTAACATGACTTGACTCCTAGTGGCGAGAACCACCTTCCCTCCCAACAGCTGTCAACTCCGGCCGACCTGCCTGTACGATGGGAGAAACCAACTTTTAATTAACAGCCGGAATCCTCCCCCTTACAATCTTTCCCAGGTCGGTTATTTATACACGTGGCTTCAAACACACACAAACACACATCCAGTCAAATGCAATTAGGTCTCTCCGGCTCTACCTCAAACGAACACACAAATCACCCCATATGGCGGCTCTGATGGGCTCGACGGCCCATAACTTCTACTCATCACATTTAGAGGCACAAACAAGTTGGAAAGTAGCTCCATCAAGGTCACACAGCCACTATGTCAACAGCAAAGTCTCTCTCTTCATCATGCAAAGCATCCACAAATCCTAACACTGAACACTGAAGGGGTCACCTTGCCTGGGGGACGTGCATACTGTGAAAATTAATAAAAGGAAACCTCATTAGAGTCGGGAGGCTAGAAAGGGGAGTGGTACCATCAATGTAAATTACAGGAAGAAGCGTCAATTAAAGGCCCCAACAGAAGAATGGCAACATTCATCAATTACGGGCCTCAACAGGGAAGGAGGTACATCCCATCTCCTGTAAGAAATCCACATCCCCTGCAACTCGGCCCCGAGAAACGGTCACCACGCTACACACTTGCTTTTCTCAGATGGACTTCCTTTCGAAATAACCCCTTCCCAACATCCTCCTCCATAAAACGCTCCTCTCTTCCTTGATGGGCTTGCCCACGGTTTGCTGTGGCTTGTACGCCAGAATGGCAATTCCCTGCTATCCCCAAAGAAGCCCATTTTCGCTGGTAAGAGAATGGAAGTCTTATTTTTAAGGTGAATGGTACCGAGGACTCCGGTGGTATCAGAAGAACAACACCGTGGCAGCCAGCAAGGCGCTCAGCAAACAAAATAGACTGTCCCTACTTTTACCCCCATCTACCTTCTCTAAGTGGATTTCAAAGGGACAGGAAATACTAATGAGATCTCTAGAAATTACAGAAGCGGCCAGAGAGGACTGTGAGGAATACTACTGAATCCGTGCCAGCAGCCACTGGCTGGGAAAACGGAGCGTGCTTTATCTTCAGGGAGGGCAAAGCCTGGTCAGAGGCCAGCCGGCCTGGAGCAGGGCCAGTCCTCTGAACAAAAATGTCTTGGAATCTTAACAACTGATCAAGGTCACAGAGCAATTAAAAGGGATCCATCCTTCCCCCCTCCTCAGTGCTTAAGAATTCCAGGGTTTCATATTTCTTCCTAAGTAGCCTGACAAACTACCCTGGCAAATAAACTGCTTGCTCAGCAGAACTCAGCCACGTAACGCAGGCTCCATTGGAAAACCAAGCATAGGAGGCTGGTGTGATTTGGAGAAAGAGAAGGTAGCCACGGAAACCCTCGAGGCAAGGAGGACGCCGTTCTGGATCCCGTTTTTCTCTCAAAAACCTGTGATGCAACACGTCTCCCAAGGAACCATCAAAACAAGTTGTGTACCACTGGGACGGTGCGTCTTACTCCCCAGAGATCTCGAACAATGTAAAGCATTCCCGTTTTGCTCCACGAAGTTCCTTATGAGTGTTCCTCGCAATTGGAGGATTACTTAATTGCTTTCTGGCAGGTTAATCTCCTTTCATCCTGTGACCTCTAAACCACCCCAGGCTTTTGCATTTGCCCTACTTAGGATTTATCGTCCTCAAGAGCTAGAGCCAGCACTCCACCAACATGCATTTTCCTGGTCAATAAAGCCCACGATGGGCTTTACAGGAAACTCCCAGGGGCGGGTTACCTGTGATATTGTCCACCATGCTGGTCTTTCAGAACGTCCCTTCCTAAATCTCAACTCCTGCCTTACTCTCATCAGGAAATTAAATATACTGGGATGGCCACCATGGGCATCGCTGGGGCTGTTTAACACCCACTGGCTGGAGTTTTTGACTCCATGTCAACTGTGTGCCACAGACACCATCTGCCCATTCTACAAATGAAGAAATGGGCTGAGAGTAGATTAAGTCTCTGGCCAGAGACCCAAATTCGCCAGACCTCAAATTCCTCACCCTGGCGAGGGGTGGGGAGGCTTTCTGCAGCCTCAGGCCATTTTCCACTGAACCGCCAGGCTCACCTCCCTAAAGGCCCAGGTAAAGTCAATCACCCCGTCAGCTTCTCAGCTTGTCCAGCACAACACATCTCACTTCCTCGCTTGAACTTGGGGGCCTCCCATGCACCACACCCCAATACCAATCCACGCCTTGGCAGGAGCTGGCCTCCCTTCCACAAAGCCAGTTCAAGTGGTACTTCCTTAGCACAGCCGTCCCCGGGCAGCCCTGGGCAGGGTGTCACTGGGGGGTTCGAGCTCTATTTATTGTGTGTGTCTATGCTTTCCTCTCACCTCAGTTTTCTAGGTGCCTAGCATATAAAAAGCGTTCAGCAGAGGCTTGCTGAATTAATTAGCAATTGAATGACAGCTGATCACTGAAGATTCTCTAAGACTCTGGAAACAAAAGGCAGGCAAGTCCCCAAACAGACAGGGCTGCCTCACAATGGCTGACAGAGCAGTTCCTCACCCAGGAATTCCCCCCTGAAAAAAAAAAGTTCTCTCCATGCTGCTGGTCTGTGATGCTCCCCAGTGACACCACCCAAGGTCAGGAGAACCTACCGTGTGTAGGTGTGTGTGTGGTTTATGTTCCAGGAATCCCCTTTGGGAACTCCCCCACCCCTTGTTGGCAGTGCCCCATAAAGAGAAAAATGTAAATAAGGGAATCATTTAACCTGCCGAGGCTCTCCGGTGTTAAGCTTTTTAATCTGTTAATAATCATAGTCAGAACAAAGAGAAGACAACCCAACTCATCAAGAATAACGAGACCAGTGACAGGAAATAACAGCAATCCTACCGCAGCACACGACACGTACCCCCTTCCCCGGGTCTACTGGTGAAAGATACTAATTATGCCTCTGGCAGGGGACGTGTGGACCCCCTTCAAAGCAGCTATTTAAAGATAAATACACTGCAGGCAAACACTTCAGGCCCCACTGCACTATTCATTCCCTGTTCCTTTCCTTTTGAAATTTTAGGTCATGATCTTAAATAGAAAAGGACAGAGCCTTGCATAACTTAGCTGAAACGTCTTTGATTTTTTTTTTAAACCGCTAAGACATTTTTAACCCTGAATAACTGGCTTGAATGTTTACATATATACACTAATCCAAGTATTATTAAGGAGGGGGGGGGGATCTCTAGCCTATGGTTTTTATTGAAAATACCTGATGGAGGTATGGGGAGAAGGCAGGTTCTCGGGCTTGCTGGACATCCTAAATAAATCATCAATAACGAGGCTTAAAGACCTCTATTTGCGGAGCACCTGGGTGGCTCAGTCTGTTAAGCATCTGACTCCGGCTCAGGTCCTGATCTCATGGTTCATGAGTTTGAGCCCCGTGTAGGGCTCTGCGCTGACAGCTCGGAGCCCAGAGCCCACTTCAGATTCTGTGTCTCCCTCTCTCTCTGCCCCTCCCCTGCTCGCTCAGGCTCTCAAAACTAAACAAACATTAACAAGACCTCCATTCTCCACCTCGATATTTATTCCCTTCCATGTTCTAAATTAGCACCGATACTCTCACAGCTAATGACAGGGGACTAGAGAAGAGGAGGACCTGCCATCCTCTGCAACAAACCTCACTTCCAGGTCTTTGATTTGACTCCTTCATTACTTCTGCAGCCAGACATTGCTCCGTAGGAATAATGAGCTTAAGGCTGATTTTTACCCCTATCCGTGCCCGCCGTCGCCCACAAGCTGATGAGGTACATGGGGCACTCTACGAGGCCCGTTCTGAACTATGGGGCTCCGTCTCTGTCATTTGGAATCTGCACCCGAGAAGAAGGAAATAGAATGCAGGTGTTCGAACGTGTGTCACATCCCTGAATGCCAACTTCCGAACAGAACGTGAGCCCAGGCAAAGGCCTCACTGCGGATCCGAGTCATCAGCAGCTGATACCAGAAGGCCAGAAAGACGTCGAAATGTAAAAAAGGCATCGGATAAATGATGAGACACCCACAAAATGGAACCGGTATTTATGGGCTATGTTTAGGCAGGAAAACCAGACTACACAAATAAAAATCAAACGCCATTTCTTTTGGGAGAAAGGCTGGGTTCTCGGAGGTGGGGACACATGTATCATATACGCACACGGAAGGCTTAGTCATATTTTCATCACAGAGGTGGTGAACAAGGGTTGTCTCTGGGAGACCGGAAGGAGGGTATTTTGGGTTTATTTCTTTATTTGGATGTATTCTTTTGGATTTATTATACTTCCCCATCTTTTTCTGCTGAAATTCCCTAGAGAAACATGAAATACTTTCACGACCAAAACAAGTTTACTATCGTATTTTTCTTAATTTCAAATATTAGGAAAATTACTGAAGTACCACTAGAGCAGAGATCATCTATTTGACCCTGGTCCACTTCAAAATAGGGGTTTTAATTAGCTCGAGCAATTACCTATTAACGATCCCCCACACTTCCAGGACCGTGAACGTACCATATAGGAATCACCTATTATTTGGGGCTTTTGGAACCAAATTAGGTTATGGACATCTGACTTCACAAAAATAAGAGTTGTTTTTTGTTTTTTTTTTAATATAAACCTAAAATATAAACCGCCTGGGTGGCTCGGTTAGTTAAGCATCCGACATTGGCTCAGGTCATGATCTCGAGGTCTGTATGTTCGAGCCTTGCGTCAGGCTCTGTGCTGACAGCTCGGAGCCTGGAGCCTGCTTCGAATTCTGTGTCTCCCTCTCTCTCTGCCCCTCCCTGCTCGTGCTCGGTCTCTCTTGCTGTCAAAAATTTAAAAAAAATTTTTTAATTAAAAAAAAAAAAAAGCCAAAAAAGGACTCAGACATTTAATACCTCAGGTCGAAACCTTAAGACAAAGAGAAGACTACAAATACTGTGTCAATCTCTCACTGTTTATCAGCTAAAAACAAATAAGAAAACCTATTTAATTGCCTGGCTCATCAACACAGGAATACATTTCCAAGGTGCAGAGCATTTGTCCGAAATTGTTTTAAGTAACTCTTAGGTTTCGTTTATGTATCGAAACCTTTGCCCACCTGAGAACACAAAGTGAACTGTGATTATAAAGAGACACGGTATTCTTTTACCTGGAGCCTTGAAACGTCAAAGCCGGGTAATGGGGAAGTTTTCCCTAGATGCAATTTTCTTGACCAATTTTAGCAAGCCTCTCTAAGCAAGGTCCTTCTCCAAATCTCCCAAACCACAGAAGGTATTTTTTTTTAATAACGCGTACATAGGTACACATGGCACAAATTCGACTCTAAAAAGGAGTCACACCAACTCCACAGTAAAAACTTTCACAACGAAGCTCAGTAATAAACTAGGATATTACAAATGAAATTAGAAATAAGCCCACACATGGGGTGTCTGGGTGGTTCAGTCAATTGAATGTCTCTTCGGCTCAGGTCATCATCTCGCAGTTCGTGAGTTCGAGCCCCGTGTTGGGCTCTGTGCTGACAGCTTGGAGCCTGGAGCCTGCTTCGGATTCTGGGTCTCCCTCTCTCTCTGCTCCTGCCTCACTCATGCTCTGTGTCTCTCAAAACTAAACATAGATGAAAAATAAATTTAGAAATGAGCCCACACAGATACACAGATGAAACAAAGGGAACAGTGTTTAAGGAGAAATGGAGTATGGACTTCCAAGGAACCTCCCAACAAAACGGAAGTTACAAGGGCGGAAAAGATCACTTTACCATGGAGGGGCCTGGCAGACCCACCTTTATCGAGACATCACTGTGAAGGGACAGACTGGACTGTGCACCACTCAATGCAATGACAAGCATCACTTCTGTGACATTCCTGCCAGGGACGCAAGACGTGAACCTGATGAGGAACCCCAAGACCACCGGAGCGGAGCACGGCCATTCTACAAAATAACTGGCCTGTAATCTTCAAGAGTCAAGGTCATGAAACACAGACTGAGGACCAGCTCCAGGGTGAGCAGGCAACATTTAAAGACAATATCCAACTGGGACCTATCTTCCTGCTCTAAACTGGGGCCTCCCCCTCTCTAGGGCATTTGCAGCCATCAGAGAGGAGGACCTGGAAGACGGTAAATGGTACCTGGAAAATGGTCCCTGGAAAATGGTAAATACGGATCACTGTGAATGTCCGTATTTTAAGAAAATATACACTCATGTGTTAGGGAGTGATGGGGCACAAGGTTGAAATTCTCAAATAGTTTAAGAAAAAATTCTTTCTACTATACTTAAATCTTGTTGTAACTTATTTAAGAAAACACTATTTTTTTTAATGTACGTAATCTTAGACCTCAAGCCCTACCCCCAACCAAAGGACCAACAGCACAAACCACGTCCTCCTGTCGCCTTTCTGTCAAGTAACCTCATCAGAAAACCCTCCACAATCGCAGCTTCCTATTCACACACTGCTCTGCGGCTACCACGTCCATATGAGACTCCTGAAGCTCTCGGGGAATCTATGTTCTTCCCCACAAACCTAGTTCCTGCAGCAACCACTTTCCCAAATAAGGCCGTGTACATCCAAACTCATCCTTTATTACGAAATTTTATCCTCAACCTTGCACTCTTGTTAATTTAGTCCCGTTCACGTACATGGGCCACCATTTTCACCTTTACATTCAGTTGACGACGGACAATGTGGAGGTCAGCGGGGGGCGCCAACCGTCTACACAGGAGGAATCCGTGTAGAACTCACGACTCCCCCAAAACCTTGTCTACTAATGAACAGCCTACTGCTGACTCAAAGACTTTCCCATAATGTAAACAGGCCATGAGTACGTATCTTGTACGCTGTATGCATTTCATCTTGTATTCCTACAGGAAAGCAAGCTGGGGAAAAGAATGTTATTAACAAAATCGTAAGGAAGAGCAAATACACTTACACTACGATACTGTATTGACTGCAAAACAAAAGGAAAAAAATAACAAAACAAAACAACAGAACAACAAAACACAAAAACAACCCCGTGGAGAAGTGGGCCCGTGCTGTTCAAGGGCCAACTGTACTTGGAAAATACTGGTAGGACTGTTCCCAAAGTCGTACAGTGGAAAAGTGTGAAGCTCAGTCCATGTGGCTTGTGACAGATGCTACAAAATATGACTAAAGGAGACCATCTCCGCTCAAGACACCAAGAAGAAAAAAAAAAAAAAGTCACAGAACAAAACGCAATGTTGGCAAAGGACGTGTGTGGCGGGATGGTGGGGGTTCCAGAAAGGGGGATCAGGAAAAGTCAGGTTGTAAAATTAAAGCTAGAAACAAGAAAGTAGGAGACGGTGTTGAGAAGCCAAGAAAGGGGATTTCAAATAAACGAAAACAGAAGAAGTATGAGACTCAAGCGCCCTCTCAATGGCACAGGTCACTTCAAACTGACCCCCAAACGCAGGCTAGGAAACTGAGAGATTCTGCCACGCAGACCACAGCGAACATCTACTCCTTGGAACACAGTCTCCCCTTTTTGCTGCAAAGAGGCGCTCCTTCCTACCCGACGGGGAACCCGGTCTCACCTCGAAGGCAGAGAAAGGTAAGAAAATCTTCTGTCTTGGGCTTCCTTTTAGAGAGGTCAGAAATTTGAGTAGCTGGAGGGGGCAGCAATGGCTCCACGATCTTCACCGGGGTTGTGCTGGGGCTGTTCGGCTGAGACTGCGCAAACTTCCTCTGTGCTTGCAGCCTGGGCCTGTGAAAGCAAAGGAAAATCAAAAATGAATCAGGCGCCGATCAGAGGATATAGATCTACGTGAGGCAGTAAAGTCAAGACCCAAAAGCGGGGGGAAGACCCTAATTCAAGCAAATTCTTACTAATTAAGGTTCTGTATCTCTCTCACCCTCTCATAAACCACGGGATCGCTGTAAAGGGCAATAAATTTGGTTAAAAGGCTCGGTTTTACACCCGGATATAAAATGGGCGCCATGCGTGTGTATGTGAACAAGCACATGTCTGTGCACAAACCACGTGTGCGCTTGGGTATTTCTAACACCGCGGGTGGCATTTGAGGACATGGGATTAATGAATGGCTTTTGTAGTTTTAAATGAAGCCCAGAGTGAGGACAGAAACGCAAAGCCATCTTACCACGTGACGTATCCAGCATCATATATTTAAATGTGATATCATCACACACACGATTCCCTTCATACTATGCCCTTATTTACACCCAGCCCCCACCACCTGCCTGCACACAACTGACCCCGTCTCACACCCCCAGAGCCATCTCTTCTGACCCTAATCCAGCCATACAAATTCATTACACTAATGGATGCTTATAATGGGGGGGGGGGGGGAGATCAATTTCTCTAGTCCATCTGAAATACCACCAAACTCTGGGCCCCCTCTGCTTATAGGGTAAGTACAAACTTCTCCGTCAAGGATTCAAAAAACTGGGCTTCATCTACAGGTCAGGTGTCTTCCCAGCACAACCTACAGAGACACTGACCCCTAGTTAATCCATGGGGTCCAAGAATCACAGCACATACTTCCATAACCAGGCATCTTCCATTTACAAATTCTTACATGCAAAAAAGGTACTCCTTCTAGCATTTGAAGTATACTGAGTCTTGGAAAGTCTTCTTCACTTCCTCTCTAACACTGTAGCCATCAGTTAATTGTTAATTTTCTTGCCTCCACACACATATACGGCCATATACGGCCATAATTTTATTTTATGTGCAACTAACTTGACATTTATCACGAATTACCTCACGAGCTCTTGCTTCATTGCAAGGACCCCAGTTCACAACGGGGAGTGGCAGGCATCAGCGAGAGCAAGACCCTGCTTGTGTACTGCTTAGACCGAACAGCCAGCCCCGCACATAGAAATGCTCAACAAATAGGAATCGGGGGGGTGGGGAGGGAGGGTGGACAGAAAGACCAACCTCCCCGCACCCCCGAAGAAGAAACCAAAAAGCAGCCCAAAGGCACACGGATGGGTCAGAATCCAGATTAAAATCAATCACTGTGTGGAATTGAAAATGCGACTCCTGCCCCCCACAAAGGCTGGTTTGAGAATAAAAAGAAACCAGGTGTATTAGTAAAGCACAAATAAATCTTCCTCTACTTATTGTTGAAGTTACATAAAATAGTAATAATTGGGAGCGCCTGGGTGGCTCAGTCGGTTAAGCGTCCGACTTTGGCTCAGGTCATGATCTCACGGTTTGTGGGTTCGAGCCCCGCGTTGGGCTCTATGCTGACAGCTCCAAGCCTGGAGCCTGCTTCGGATTCTGTGTCTCCCTCTCTTTCTACCCCTCCCCTGTTCACGCTCTGTTTCTCTCTCTCAAAAATGAATGAACTTTTAAAAAATTAATAAAAAAATAAATTAAAAAAATAATTGTAGTATACTTAAATTGCCAATGCTCACAATACCTTCTCATTTTACTCAACACTCTGGTGTTTAACAAAACAGTCCACCAAAACACACACACACACACACACACACACACACACACCCCATGGTTTTCTACTTTGTAAAAACAAAACAAAACAAAACAAAACAAAACTTCATCCACCCTGTGTCCTGAGGAGTCTCTACCCTGGCCTCCCTCCCCAAACCCAGGAGAAACACGGAGAAACACCACCTTATACACCTTATAGGTGGTGTTCCCAGTAACAACCATCATTTGATCCAGAGGGAGATGGTGTGATCACGCTTTACTTACTGGGCAACCTTCAGTCCTTGAAACCTACACGCACAGAGGCTAATCAAAAGCACTTCAGGACCCACGGTATCAGCAGAAAGGCCAACAAGTTTAAATGAAAATTCCCAGAGACTAAAATGGTTAAGAAAATAGGGCAACACCACTGCCCCCTGGTTACAGAGAACAAAGCTTTTTTGTAACCAACTGACTGCCTGTATTTAAGACATGACACCCTAGAAGTGTGTGCAAGGGTGGGCACTAGGCCCAGAGGAGGGACCCTCAATGGGGGTGCTGAAGCTTAAGGACCAGATGGAGGGAGGCAGGGTGGAAAGAGCACAGTGGTGCCTCTCAAACTGTGAGGAGGATCAAAGTTGTGAGTTCAGGGATTTTCACCTTTTACCTTTTCTATCAGTTGCAAATGGGTTTGTTTTTTGTTTTTAAGTTCATTCATTTTGAGAGCTAGGGAGCACAAGCAGGGGAGGGGCAGAGACAGGTAGAGAGAGAATCAAGAGCAAGCAGACTCAGGCTCCTTGCTCTCAGCACCGAGCCCGATGCGGGGCTCGAACTCATGAACTCTGGTATCTGACCTGACCCAAAACCAAGCGTCAGAAGCTTAACTGACTGAGCCACCCAGGCACCCCTACAAAAGGTATTTTTATAAGAGGACTAAACTGGGGTTAAAAAGAAAAAAGGCAACTGCACTAAAATTTATTATTAGATGCTACAGATATATAAGCGGTGTGACTAGAATTTTCTCACTGCTCATCCTCAATTTCTGCATTCAACTCATGGGCACAAGCAGCAGCAGGTATCAGAGGAAGGACCAGGGTGCAAACAAAGACCACGTTCCAAGAAGCCACACACCCGCAGCGCAGGGTGGCCTGACCTCAACGTGGCTACCCAGCTCTTCCAGCAACTTCCCCCTCCCTGTTCAAAGAAAAACCCAGTTCATCTTATTCCACCTGAAAAAAAAATTTTTTTTAATTGGCAATTGGATGAACACACACGTCTTCATCTGAGTGGACACAGCTCACGCTCTGGGCATGAAAGAAACTTCCCAGAAATACTGCCTCCTGCAGGTGCGTAGGATGCTGTTTCTGGCCTTTTTTTTTTTTTTTAAAGTCAGCAACAACAAATGTCACAACAACACACGTCACGAGAAGGCGGTGCAGACCTAACGAAAATCCAACATGCAAACGCGGACGAGGTGCCTAGGATGGAGCGGGACGCGGTGAAGGTGGTGAATAGTTTACAATTTCGGGACCTTAACGATAGACCACTCCTGCCATTGTTCGAGTAAGAGGCACTCGTGGCCTGATGACTTTCTCAGTGAGACCACGAAAACTAAAGCAGTTACCAGATTTAAAAAAACAAAAAACAAAAAACAAAAAACAAGGCAGACAAATAAATCATCGCTCAGTCAGAGGAATAGGCCAAGCTCCCAAGTGATTAAGTATTTGGGAGGCTCAGATGAAAGCAGGGACTGAGGAAGGAGACAAACCAGTATCCTGTCTTTGTAAGAGCCAGCCCGAAGAATCTTTGCTTTGCAGAAAGTGCAGGTCAGCGCTTTGGCTTCTCATCCTGCACAGTCCCAGGAGGGTCACAGACGTGTTGGCTTGACCTTGCGGGCCCCGCACAACAATGGAGTGTGGAGGATACGACTCTGAGGCCAAATCCACGGGATAAGTGCTTAGCACGCGGTCAGGACTGCCTGGGGGACAGAGGACTCCATCTCACACAATGCCCAATGCCCAGGAATGAGTGTATGTGATTTTAAATCAGTAAAGATGGGGGGGGGGGTCCCCAGAGGTGTTAAAGAGGCAGAATATCTGCGCCTGGAGAGGTTGGGGGCATAAGGGTGCTGTGGGGAGCTGGGGGGCAGGCCAGACACCACACCTACATTCCCGCCCCCTCCCATCAGCTGCCATTTTACCCAGAAACACGCACCGTCCTTTTCATTCCCACAGTGAAAATGCCTGAGAATGAAAACAGTGTTTGAACTAAGATGGTTCAGGGTCATCGGGGGGGTGGAACAGGGGAATCCAGAGTTCGGGGCCTCCTAAGCCTTTGGACCTGTAGGCAGCCAGCATGGTCCTCCGCTGCCCATTGGGGATACACAGAAATACCAGAACACAGAGAGAGCATACAGAGGGGGTTTGTCCCTCATCCAAACCACAGAAGGATCAACTAGGTCAGGATGTACATCCATGTTTGTGGTTTGTTAAATGATTAAGGAAGGAGTTTTCCTGGGGCGTCTGGGCGGATTAGCCTGTGGAGCGTTCAACTTTGGCTCAGGTCACGATCTCATAGTTCTGTGTCTCCCTCTCTTTCTCTGCCCCTTCCCCGTGTTCTCCCTCCCACCCCTCCATAAAAAACAAACATTAAAATTTTTTTTCTTTTTTAAATGGAAGGAATTCTCTTCACAGAAGGCTTCATTCTAGAATCCTAGGTATATACTTAAGTCAATGAACCAATTAAATCAAACTCTGCAGCTAGCCAAGTTCAACAGATCAAAGCAACTTAAACCAATGGAAGACCTGAATAAGTGTATTTATAGATGACTATACATAGTCCCATTTTATTTACAGTGCATTAAGATCAAGGGCTGGGGGCCACTGGGGTGAGTGAAGAGAAGTGGTCTCAGGTCAAGCCACTCCATCATTGCTGCTTCCCATCCATGATGTGAATGGGCATACATGAAGGAAAGGACTAAAAAATTCAGACAGCAAGCTCAGAAAATATAGCTTTTTGGCATACGGGGATTAGCAGGTGCAGATATGGGCCGCTATTTGTTTGGTATTTGAGACAAATGTTAAAAGCTAAAGGCTTTGGGGCACCTGGGTGGCTCAGTCAGTTAATCATCTGCCTTCAGCTCAGGTCACCATCTCACGGTTTGTGAGTTCAAGCCCCGCATCAGGCTGTCTACTCTCAGCATAGGGTCTGCTTTGGATCCGCTTTCCCCATCTCTCTCTGTGCTCTCTTTTCAAAATAAACAAACTTAGCTAAAGTCTTTAATTTTTGTAAGGATCTTGCAAAGATCACCCTCACTACACAGTCAACCAACCAAGCGGCCACACACAGCTTGGGAGACAGGACCAACAAGACCAAAAGCCAAACACTGGGTCCTCAGTTCAGAGTTTTCTCGGTCACACCACGCTACATTCAAGTGGGAAGTGAGGCCCAGCCTTGTCACAGGCAAGGCCATCTGGTAGGCCTCTTCTCTAGAAACTCTTGCGTCCGGGAGCCCCATGCCAATTCAGTCGTGACAAAACTCAGCCCTGCTGGGGTAAATCCAATTTAAGCTAAAATGTCCCCAAAAGGGAGGAAAAAATTAGGCGGAGATGAAAGTCAACTGACTGATCTGATCCCACAATGTCATTCTATGTGAATAAATGCCCTAAGACAGAGGCAAATAACCCAAGGGATCTTGCTTCCTTGAGATTGCTCTCTCCATCTGGAATGTTCTTCTCCTTTATGCTGGCTTCTTCTCATCATCTGATGACAGGCCTGTTATTCCAGGCCTGTTACTTTTTATGCAAGTCACTCTTCCCTGTCTCTGCTCAAAAGTCTCCTCTTCAGAGGGGACATCCTACAGGACAGTGCCCGGACCTCCCGCTCCAGCCTGATTCCACCCCCCTGCCCTTCTGGGGCCTGCAGCATTCACTCTCCTGGGCTCTCCTCTGCATACGGGGGTTAGCAGGTGCAGAAGACAGCCCTCCATCAAGGCTGGGAGCAAAGAGCAAGAACGCAGCCCTCGTGGGCCACTGATGAACGACAGTCACCACCCATTACTAAGGAATCACACAGTTAAACATATCAATGTTTGGGGGCGCCTGCGTGGCTCAGTCTGTTAAGCATCCAATTCTTGACTTCGGCTTAGGTCATGATCTCACAGTTCGTGGGTTTGAGTTGAGCCCCATGTTGGGCTGTGCACGACAGTTCGGAGCCTGCTTAGGATTCTCCCTCTTCCTCTCTCTCTGCCTCTTCCTCTCTCTCACTTGCACACACTCTCTCAAAATAAATACATAAATTTTTTTAAAAAGAAAAGAATCCACTTCACAGGAATCTTACTAAATACCTGCCCACGTGGTCACTGTTTCTACCATTACCAAGTCATGACTTAGTTAAGAATTCACCGAGCCACTTGTCCACCATCAACATCATCAAACGCAAGTCAAGCAAGGGTCTGGTTCTGGCTCTTGACCACCATGGGAAACACAGTGCCATCATTCCACCACACTGTGATCAGTATGTCACAACTGTCCAGGGCCCACAATCTGCTGGCCCAGGTGAAGGGTCCTGCCACCATGTCCCACCACACACAGACTCTGTGTACTGCAGGATCAAGCTACATGAGCTCGGGGTGGGGGTGTCCATCTTCCTCGTTTTCCCTTCCACTCCCCAAGCTACACAAAAGGTGACATTCTTTTTCTCCTGAGTCTTCTCTCATCTGCGGTTTAGCTGGCTTGGTCAACAGCCAAAAAAAATACTTTGCTTGATCACTTAAATTTTTACCCAAAGAGGGGCACCTGGGTGTCTGGGTAGGTTAATCATCTGACTCTTGAGGTTTCAGCTCAGGTCAAGATCGCGCAGTTTAGGAGTTCGAGCCCCATATGGGGCTCTGCGCAGACAGCACAGAGCCTGCTTGGGATTCTGCACCACCACCGCGCCCCCCGCCTGCCCCTCCCATGTTCGCGCTCTGGTTCTCAAAATAAACTTAAAAAAAGAAATTTTTTTTACCCAAATAAATCTTTTTTTTTTAAAGTACAAAACATTTATGGGAAGGAAAAAAACACCAGCACTATTCTGCAAGTTAATAAACTACAAGACAACACCTGTAAAGAAACCCCACCATGAGCCAGCTAAGTTCTCCGCCCAATAGGTTTCTGGCCCCGTGCTCCCCTGCTGCCCTCCTCATTTGCCTTCAGAAGTGTCCCAGGTGGCCTGTCATCAGAAGACTCACAGGAGGGTGGCCCCGCTGTCCCAGCTTCCTGCTATCTGTGCCCTCCATCTCTGGGGCACCCCTAAATACGGCACAACATCAATTTCTAGGCTAATTACACTCCACTTCTGCCCAGGATTTCTGATAGTTTGCAATCCCGAGGAGGACCTGGGGTGGATGCACCACGTGGCTGGAGAGGGCAGGAGCGAGGGCGGCTGGACGACTGAAAGCCATGCCCGGCTGGCCTCTTGCGGAGGGACGTGTACGCCAAAACGCCATTTTAGTAACTCAATTTTCCAATATTAAAAAAAAAAAAAAGTGGAGCTGGTAAATCCAATTATTTAGATTACATCTCAATTCTAAACAAAGAGCAAGGAATGGGTGG
The DNA here is from genome assembly GCA_028646485.1 of Cryptoprocta ferox. Taxonomy (NCBI): domain Eukaryota; kingdom Metazoa; phylum Chordata; class Mammalia; order Carnivora; family Eupleridae; genus Cryptoprocta; species Cryptoprocta ferox. Next base: position 129,958,912 of record CM053577.1, on the reverse strand, counting down.
GAGGGGAGGGTCTGTCCATTCAAAAAATAAATAAATAAATAAGACACATTGTGTCTGGCAAATTTAAAATGACCAGCGTGGCTGTGTTCTTTGTGCTGGTGTGGGAGCAGGGCCTGAAGCTTTGCCAACTTACTGAAAGGCCTATTCAAACAAAAAAACAAAAAAAAAAAAAAAAAAGGAAAAAAAAATTTCCTGTGTTTCCATCCCCCAAATAATTACCCACTCTATTCTACCCCCCAGACACACACACTACAAACCTGGCAGCTACTCAAAGAAACGAGAGACAGAGACAGCGAGAGAGACAGCGAGAGAGAGAGGGAGGGAGGGAGAGAGAGAGAGTGAGTGAGCACGTGTATGCGTGTGTTTGCGTTGGAGACTGTGGGGGGTCGAGCAGAGGATATCCCCTGCCCCAGGGCAAGCTGCCCACCAAATTCAAATCCAAGTGCAGTTGTGGGCAAACCACACAGGATGGCAGCAAACATCCTGTACAGTAAAGAAAAAATAAACACATCCTCAAGTGAACCCAGGGGCGAGCGGAGAGCGGCTTGTTCCTGACAGTGACAGGGGCACTATCGGTGCCTCTGGGCTGGCCTCCCGCCATGCGCCACGGTTCCGATCACGTTTGTTGTCACCGGGTGTGCGGCTGTCACAGGACAGGAAAGGGAGGCCCGCTGGCTCCAGCAGGGTCCCAGGGAGCCTGCCATACTGACTCCCGGGCCTCGTTTCTTGCGTCGCCCATAAAGCAATGAAATAGTTGGTTTACGCCAAAAACCCCAGGACGTGAAATATCGGTGGCACTTGTCTTAATTAAGTTACGTAGGCAGCTGTTTAGAATCGTGTGCGTGATCGGCCGGATTTACCTCAAAGGAACGGCTGTTGGTTGAATCCCCTCAAAATGAGTGCTCACGCAAGCCTGGCTTGGTCACAGTGGGACAGAGAGAGAACAGGGGCATCAAAACCTGGGCTCTGGTGCAACTAAGTTGTGATCTAGGGCAAGGTGGCCTTCTCGCTCCTTATTAAAGGGGGAGGGCCTATGCCAAGGAGAAACTTGAGGTTCCTTCTAACTCCAAATTGTCTGACCTCCTCTATAAACCTGCAACACAGTAATTCCTGCCATTAATTCCTTCTGGGTCTGTGACTTCGTAATTCTGCAGGAGAAGCACCGATCTCCGGCCTGTGCCCAGTGGGAAAGCGTAACCTCAGTCTCCCAGGGGCCTGTGTTGCTCACGTTCAAGATGCCCAACGCCGTCCTCCTAACTGCTGATCCTCCGGCAGCACAGCCGACGTGCGAACCTCCAGATCCTGACCTGGAAGTCCTGCCTCGCACTTCAGACAGCGAGAGGGGAAAACGTAAAATACGTCCAGAGATCCTAAAAGATGGCAGAATGCCAAAAACGAGTTCCAGGATTCCTTTCATAATTTTATCCTACACTCGGCTTCCGTAAGAGTTAATCTTGCCAGTTGCGAATGAATCCCTCCCGGAGGGCAACCCATCAACTTCACTCAGGGCCCAAAGACACCCTCAGGAACACGAACATCACACAGATACGTACAGTCACCGGCCCTGCCCATCCGAACAGCAGCCCAACGAGAAAGGCAGGCCCTGCAGACCCCAGGATCGCCACCCGCCTCGGGAAGATGTACCCAGTGCTCACCAACACCACACTCCCGCAGAACTCACGCACTGGAAATCGGGCAGGAGAGAGGGAGGACTGGGGAAGAGGAAGGAGATTATCAACATTCACTAATGGCACGGACCCTTCCCAAGGAAACCAGTCCTTGGCCACACGAATCTCAGGGGGACCGGGACATCCCACCCGAATGGTATGAAAAGTCATGTGCAGTAAAGCTTTTGATTCAATTAATTAAAAATTATGCAATTTACGGGGGTTTTTCTCTTTTCTTAAATCTTATGTGGCACCCTGAAATGTCACGGAAGCACGGACTGCCTGGAAATGATGACTCTGTCATGATCAAGGAAATATTTGACATTGACTTCTTTTGTGTTCTAGAAAGCAACCGTGTCAAATTCGAGAGGGATCGTCATTAATCAACAATTAAAGCGGCAACAAAGCCCTTTTGTTCTGTCAGTCACAAATGTCACATGTGTTGTGGTTTATCACCTACGGCAAGCTGTCTGTTTGGCCACCCCAGGCACCAAAGCCCCCCACCCACGCCTTTTTTTTTTTTTTTTTTTTTTTTAATCAGGGATCCAACTCCAAACCCAGGATCCAAGAGCTTAAAAGGCTCTATCTCTACAAAGGCCGTGGGTTTCAGGGCAATCCCGAGCAAAAAAAGGGAAGAGTCACAGCATACCACGTGCAAGTTAGGAATCAAGCCAGGCTCTGGCCAAAGACATTCCTAATACGTTACTGTAGTTACAAGGTGTGAACAAGTTATCTGAAGTACATTCAGGTTCAAAAGCCTCAAATAGCCAGTTAAAACGTTAATCTGCCTTCCCACCCTGTCTGGAGGTGGCATTGCCAATTTTGTTTTTAAAATATTTCCAGGGGGGGAAAAAAAAAAGAAAGGCATTTTCTCAATTTTTGGTTATTTGATAGCCAACTACCAAAGGCCAGAAATCTCCCCGCGTCCTGGCAAAGGTGATGACTGGGGAGGGACGGTGAATCACTCTGTGAGGCAAGAATCAGGTCTTCCTTCAAGGAAAAAAAGAGAAAGAAAAAGAAAAACAGGAGGAAATCACATCTCGCAGTGCTTCACAGCTCATCCATTCAAAAACCAAAATCCATTCAAAAACCAAAATCCACTGGAATTCTTCTAAGAGTACAACCGGAGTCAGTCCTGTGGGAATGAACTTCCCACCAGACACATTCTCCACAGAGTCGCCAGGGTGGGTGAGAGTCTAAGCCCCACCAGCACGTGTCACACCAGGGCACAAAGGCAGTGCTCAGAACGCCAGCGAGCCCTGACACCAGAGTAGGCTTGGGCTTCTCCCAGCCCCTGCCTCTCAGGCAGTTAAGTGAGCTAACAGAGATCTGCTTTATTTAACTGGTGACAAATTGAGAAGGGATCCTGTACAATGTCCCCGCCCCCCTGGAAATCCCATGAAGTAGCCAACAAGCACCAAGAGATGGCACTAGAGAGACTTGAGATGCCAGCTCTGGGATCACCACTGCAGGGAACAAACAAGGGGCTCTGTCTGGGTTTCCCGGCTTCATGAAAAGCCCTGGCATTAACCAATTTTTAGGACCCGCATGAATTCGGGCACGAAATGATGGGGGCTAAGAAACCAGCCACTGTGTAAGGAAAGTAGCAGTATGAACACACACAGCACTGTCCTTTTATCCCCTCAACTCCACTGCAACCCAAGTTCCTTGCTAGTCTGCAAAATACACCAAAACCCCCAGTCCAGCATTTTATGTAGGTATCAAAAATATGCCAGGGCAAAATATCCTCCGCATGTCTTCTGAAATATGCGCCTCCTGCAAAAGGGATTCTTACCACCAAGATAAGGCAAGGGGCGCCTGGAAGGTTCAGTCAGTGAAGCATCTGACTCTTGATTTCAGTGCAGGTCATGATCTCAAAGCTCGTGGAATTGAGCCCCAAGTTGGGCTCTGCGTGAACAGTGCAGAGCCTGCTTGGGATTCTCTCTCTGCCCCTCCCTGGCTCATGCTCTCACGCTCTCTCAACATGAATAAACTTAAGGGGGGGGGGGGGAGAGATAAAGCAAACCTAAAGTAATGCACCATGGTCCTAACGTTTCCCTTACTAAGGAACCCAAAATACTCATCTTGGGGCTCTGACAGAAATTCATGCAGTAGGCGGAAACATAAACCATGTACTTTTTGAAGTACGGGGGGTACTAAAGCTCTCACCAACCAAAATGCTGAGTGAAGTCTGTTCTGTAATAAAAGGATTCACTACAATTCACACATTCTCTCTTCAACATTTATAAAAGAGGCTTTTATGACAATTGCCTAAGATGAGGAACCATGGTCATGATTAAAGAATCTGCCACCTAATGTAAGAACAGCAAGTATCCTCCTTTGTGCTGGATGGGCTTTGTGACCCTGGAGTAACGGCACTCAGTTCTTACACTGGAAAACGGGCTCACGTGGCGTCCCAGACTCTGGGACTCACCTCAGGCTCCGTGGCACTACTGGAGGCGGCCATGATGGATCTAGGAGACACATCAGTGGCATGGAAAGTGGCATGGAAATTTCCGTGAAAGACAAGGAAACTGTGCCAATCTAAAGGTGAAAGACCATCAATAGATGAATGGATAAAGAAGATACGGTGTGTATATATATATAAACACCAATGGAATATTATTCAGCTCTAAACAAGAATGAAATCTGGCCATGCATCCATTAGGAACATAGATGGAGCTATAGAATGCCCAGTGAATTAAGTCACGGAAAGACAAATGCCATAGGACTTCATTCATAGGTGGAATTTAAGAGACAAAACAAATGAGCAAAGAGAAAAAAAAAAGTCAAACCAAGAAACAGACTCTAAACAACAGAGAACAAACTGAGGTCATGGCGGGGGAGGGAGGGTGATGAGTGAAATAGGTGATGGGAGAAGGCACTTGTCCGTGGTGAGCAGTGGGTGATGTACAGAATTGTTGAATCATTGTATTGTACACTTGAAACTAATTTTTTTTTTAATGTTTATTTGTTTTTGAGAGAGAGACAGAGTGCCAGCAGGGGAGGGGCAGAGAGAGAAAGAGAGGGAGACACAAAACATGAATCAGGCTCCAGGCTCGAACTGTCAGCATAAAGCCTGATGTAGGGTTCAAACTCACAAACCATGATACCATGACCTGAGCCGAAGTCGGATGCTTAACCGACTGAGCCACCCAGGTGCCCCCACCTGAAACTAATTTAAACACTAAGTTAACTATACTGAAATTTTAATAAATTAAAAAAATTAAAAAAAAAAACAGAAACGCAAGGAAGGCAAAAAGGAGTCAAAGACATGGAAATCGCCATCTTACCAAACAAGGCATAAAAAGAACATACTCCAAGCCATGTTGAATCCCTATCCCTACCCATATTCAAGGCGGCACAGAGTAACCATACGTGAGGCCAGGAAACGGAAACTTCTTTCCAAATGGTGATGCTGAATCAAACCAAACCAAGTGACTTCTTAAACCAGAAGATTAAAGGCGGAAGGAAGGAGGGGAGGTACCGCATCAGATCTTCCAGTGCACAACACTCTGTCCCGTGACATTCTCAATAACCATCCACGACTATGGTGAGGCACGGCTCTCCTACTTCCTCCCCCTCGGCCACCTGGCAGGCCCGGGCTGGTTCTGCAGGTGTGAGCCCCCAGGCCTTTACCTGATGCCACGAATGCACTAAGTGGATGGAGGTCACATCTGCGGATGGCAGCAGGTGACAAGCAGACAGTGAACATCTGCAGGACACGCCCGCCCTCCCTTACCGTGGGCGGGGCTGAAGTGAACCCTCAGAAGGGTCTGGTAAGAAAGTCGCCCCACTAGACCTCACTGACATCACAAAATGCAAGTTTCTCCAACAGAGGACCGTCATTGTGACCCACAGGGGACCCTGTCAAATACAATTATCTGTCTTACAGCCATTTAACCAACAAAACCCTGCTGTCCCCGAGAGGAGGGATTGATCGCTCCTTTCCGGAGATCTATGTATACTTGCTGGGGTACTTACCAAAATAGCTCAGCGGACTGGTTACAGGATCGGAGCAAAGCCCGTGGCAGAAACTCCCCAGGGAGCGAGACTGGCAGCATGCAGAAACGCAAAAGGGCCGATGCGGTGGCTGGCGGACTGGTCAGCTCCCCTCTGAGCATCGAAACTCCCTGACCATTTCCGACCCCCTCTTAAAATGGTTCCAGGAAACAGAGCGGAGGCAAGGCCAACCTCTTGCAGAAGACTCCAGATAAACACCCAAGCTGCCTGCACCACTTCAACTCGGAAGGGCTCAAAGGCTTCCTGTTCAAGTAAGCCCTTCCTATTCATCCTGACCACGTGAGCCCCTTGTCCTGGTCCACAAACCGGAAGGGATGAAGCCACGAGGTCCGCTGCCTACCAAAGGAGGCCACGGCCACAGACCTGTCACCATGCCGGTCAGTGTTGCCTGGTTCCGCCGGTTTTCCCCGTGGGGCAGGGCGACCAATAGCAGAGCAAAGAGAGGGAAGAACTGGAAGAGACTCCAGAAGCGCCATGTGATCCGAACAAAACGTGAAAACAATGACGTGGGTAATAAACGGAGAGAAGGGGAGAGATCTAGCCACTGAAGCAAACTTCAACAATAAGGGCAGCAATCGACAGGGCTGATGAGCCAGAAGTTTAAAAGGGACCAACCTCCAGGGCGCCTGGGTGGCTCACAGTCCGTTAAAGGTCTGACTCTTGATTGAGGCTCATGTCAGGACGACGTGGGTACGGAGTTCGAGCCCCACATGGGGCTCTGCGCTGACAGCCCCGGAGCCTGCCTGGGATTCCGTCTCTCCCATCCCACTGCCCAGCCCATACCAGATCCAGCCATGTGGGCTGAGTGGGCGAAGCACTTGGGCAAGAGAACGTTCCTCATGGTTCTTCCTGGTGATGCCGCACCCCCCCCCACAAGGCAAACTCCCCCTCTGAAGGCAAAGGTGGGAACTGTAGGTAAGGGAGGGGGCAGTAGAAGGTCATGGAGGACAGAGGAGAAAAGGGTCACATGGTCCCAAATGTTCCGAAACAGTGGCGTATGCTTGGAATCCTGGAAATAAATGACATCCTTCTCTCCTCGGCCGTCCACTGATTAACTCAAAAGAAGCTACATACATGCTTCCTCACAGCTGGGTTCTGCAAATGCTATGCCAGCAAACTGGGCAAATCAGAATCCGGTTCATAAAGATGTGGGTGGCAGCCACTGAGGGCTGGGCGGCATAACCACTCACTTTATAATGAGCCTCTTCAATCCCACCAGCCTAAACATGCCCTAATGGTCTCCCTTTGATCAAAGAGGCATCCATCTTTAACTGTGTCAACGCGCTGTCAAACACCCTACTCCAGGCCACACGGCACGCCTGGGAGGGGTCGCCCAGGCTCCGCCTCCAGCAGTTGGTAGATGAGCCTGGTCGGAGCACATTTCCAGCAGGGCACTCAAGGCTGCCCAGCCCCTCCCCCCACCCATCCGAAATACCCTCAGAGAACAAGGAAACCCCACACCCAGAAGGAAAGGACACCAGGGGTTCGCCTCCCCAGCTGATCCTTTCAACCGTTGCCTTCCAAGTTTCCCTGTGTCAGGTCCCTGTTTGACACAATTCCACGTATCGGAGATTTCATCTAGCCCTTTACGAAATGGGACATTTCATCAGAGATGCGGGTCACAAGGTTTTTCAAAATAACAGATCTTCTTTTTCATGCCAAGCCATTTTATAAAAGCAGAAAAAAGGGGCTCCTGGGTGGCTCAGGCAGTTAAGCGTCCAAGTCTTGGTTTTGGCTTCGGTCATGATCTCGCGGTTCGTGGGTTCAAGCCCCACATCGGGCTTTGGGCTGGCAGTGTGGGGCCTGCTTGGGATCCTCTGTCTTCCTCTCTGGCCCTCCCCAACTCCTGCTATGTCTCTGTCTCTGAAAATAAACTTAAAAAAAATAAAAGCAGAGGGGGCGCCTGGGTGGCTTAGTTGTTCGAGCGTCTGACTTCAGCTCAGGTCATGATCTCATGGCTTGTGAGTTCGAGCCACTCATCGGGCTCTGTGCTGACAGCTCAGAGCCTGGAACCTGCTTCAGATTCTACGTTTCCCTCTCTCTGCCTCAACCCTGCTCGCTTGTGCTCTCTCTGGCTCACTCTCTGAAAATAAACTTAAAAAAAAAAGTAAAAGCAGAGAATGTTATCCAAATGAATACTGCAAGTGGTAACGGGGGGCACCCACGGGGGCTGCCGATGCCACTGGGCAGGTTAGAACAAGCAGTTCTTGTTCTCGAATGTCCTGGTCTCTCAGCTCTTGGATTATCAATGCCCTAACAAACCTGAGCTAGAAATCACAAAATGAAACACTACGCAGTGACAAAAATCGACAAGCAATGAAATTGCAAATGTGTTTCACAGGAGATGTAAGGCAATGACTGAGCAGGAAAATCATCACACTCAGAAAGCTCAGAATATCCTGCTCTTTCCATTCAGCTTCCCCTTCAAGAAAGGAGAAGAAAAGGGCAATCCCAGTAACTAGGCACTAATTACACAACGTAAGCACGTGTGTGTGTGTGTGTTTGTGTGTGTGTGTGTGTATCTGTCTGTCTGTCTGAAAACAGAACTGAGGCAAAAAGAGACTCCGTGTTAGGCCTGAGCTGGACAGCAAGGAATGGGCAAATAAAGAAAGAGAGACACTACCTTCCAGGTCTAAACATGGAGCCTTCGGTTTTGTGGTCTCATCCACCCACAGGGGGCCGCGGCCTAGGCTACACCAGGGAGTGTAGGGCATCTTGCCACTCCCAGCCAGCCCCTGGAACAGCTAGCTCCCCTCAGAGACGCGACTAGGTTTGGGAATGCAATCACTGCCACGAAAGAACTTTCCAGGAAGAATGGTACAATTTATTCCTTCCTTCCTGACCTCCTCTTCTGGGAGCAAACAACAGACAAAGACAATCTCACACCCCTGGGGCTGCCACGCTGATTAGCTGAACAATAAAACCATAAAGCCAGGAGGCTGGGGAAGAGGGCTGTGGCTCCCAGGGGCCTGGAGTGGCCCTGGCCGGGCAGGGTCCACTTAGAGCTTCGCAGCCCCCACCCCTCCAGCCAGGCCTGGGGAAGAAAGCACCACACACCAGATGGGGACCCAGAGTCTGTCCCGGGGAGGGCCACACGAGTCCCGCTCTCTGGGAACTGCACTCATCTTAAGCAAATGTGAACCCACAGAACATAAACATTAGACAGGAAGACAATTCGCTGAGCCGAGAGCACAGAGCCCTGTGTCCTGGCCGTGGGGACACGAACTGGTGTGGCCGCTGTGGAAAACAGGAGCTCCTCCAAACGTTAAAACGAGAACCTAAAATCCAGCAATCCCACCTTAGCCATGCGGCCGTAGGAAGGGAAATCATGCTCTCAAAGGCGTACCTGAAACCCCATGTTCATTGCAGCGTGATTGACAATGACCGCCAAGCCCTGGAAACAACCTAAGAGTCCACAGATGAACAGATACAAACACGGTCGGGGCGCCTGGGCGGCTCAGTCTGTGTCGCGTGTCCAACTCGATTTCTGCTGGGGTCAGGATCCCAGGGTCGCTGAGAGTGGAGCTGCTTAGGATTCTCTCTCCCTCTGCCTCGCTCACGCTTGCTCCCAGACACAAAGGAAATGCAGCACACAAAATACACAGTGGAGTATTATTCGGCCATAAAAAAGGAAGAAATCCTGCCAGGACAGACATGGGTGGTGCTTGAGGGCATTAGGCTAAGTGCAGGGAGTCAGAAAGAGTGAGCTCACTTATATGCGGAATTTAAGAAAACTGAAACTCCTAGAAACAAAGACTGGGGGGAGACGGGAAGCCCGAGAGCCTGAGAGCCCGAGAGCATGGGGACTAGAGTTAATACTGTGTTGTGGACTTCAAAGGTGCTGAGTTCAAATCTTAAAATCATTTGCCCCACCCCCAGCACAGAGGTAACTACGTGAGGTGATGGGGGTGTTAGATTACCTTATTACAGCAATCATTTCACCTTATGTATGTACACCAAGCCATCAGGTTGTTCCCGTCAAACTTTCTTTGATGGTCTATGTCCATTACATATCAATAAGGCTAATGCCCTGGGGAGACACACTCATCACACCCTCTCACGTAACCGACCACCCAGGAAATCTAAAGCTAGCCAGAATTAAAGATTCCTTTCATTGGTAACTAAAAGCACTTTTTTAAAAAAAAAAATGTTTTCAATGATTATTTTTGAAGAGACAGAGTGCGAGCAGGGGAGGGGCAGACACAGAATCCGAAGCAGGCTCCAGGCTCTGAGCTGTCAGCACAGAGCCCAATGCGGGGCTCGACCCCAAGAAAAGTGAGATCATGACCTGAGCTGACATCAGACGCTTAACCGACTGAGCTACCCAGGCGCCCCAAAAGCATTTTCTATTAAAAACAAACCCAGATTTACGATGTAGAAAGTAAAAAATTTCATGAATTAAGACCAACCACAAGAGTTCAAAGAAATGGCCCAGCACAGGAAGGCTCTAGGTCTTGGACAGAAAGTTGAAAATTCCTATTCTATTGTTAAGCATCATCTCAGCCCTCCCCACCCCTGCCAGACATGAGGAAAACAATGGCTCAAAAAAGATATTTGGGGACCTGAACAGCATCAATCTTCTGCTGACTACCATTAGAGAATACACAATGACATTCTATCAAAATACTGCAATTAACGGTCCATGGAATTCACATAATGGAATTTTGAGTCAGTTGGATAAATGAATGGGTTCATTTCCTGTCATGGGACATCCCCCCCCCACCCCCTACCGCCAGGCGAGGAGAATAGCAACTGTAGCCACGGCAATGGTAAACCAACACATTCCCATCCGCTCCAGACAGTGGTTCAAATAAACACAGATGACTGTTGACCCTATTTGCCCCGGTAAGAATTTTATGCAAATCTTTCTCCCCCAGCACCTCCAATCTCTGTGCAAGGCTCTCTGGGAGATACAACCACCCCTTTAAAAAAAACCCACAGGCTAAAAATACAATAAATTCCTTTTTAAAAGATAAACCACTGAGAAAATGATGATAGGTATATGTAATTGCCCTTCACAGCAAACAGGACTGGAAGCACGAATTCTACCCACCAAGGGACAGCGACAGTGTTATTTAGTGTCCTCCCTCCTTCTTTTGGTCTAAAACGCTACTTGACTGGTAAAACACCGAAGCGGTTAGGCACATAGAGAAAGGTGGAGACAACCTTACAGAGGTGTGTGTTTTACGGGTAGATTCCCCACCGGGTATAAATTAAATTAAATTAAATCTGGTGCAAGGTAAACTGTGCGAAGTCGGGGGAGGAAGGAGCAGTGCACTGTACATACAACCGTACACTCACCTCCATTCCACCTCTACCCGCCCCCCTGACACATACACACCCTGAAAGGATTATGGGAAAAACTCGTAGGCCTGGAAGAATCCTAAAACCAGGGATGTGATGGATGCGGCATTGTCTGACTGTGAGCCCGGATGCCATCATGAATCCTACGCATAAAGCAAAGAGGTAACGGCCACAGACATAGACTTCCTTTCTCACTGCCTTCCCGATAGCCCAGAAATAGTGGAAAGCATCCCAGGCCCGTACTGTTCGGAGGGGGTGGGGGTGGCTGTGAGCGCATCTACCTGTCCAAAGCGAGCATCGCCTACCGGGACCTACAGGGAGCCTGGAATCATCTGGCAGGTAGGAAGTTCAAGCCCGACTAGACACTCCCTTGCAAAGGTAATCTAAGACTCAATCGCGTTGTCTACTTTGAGGAGACAAAAAGCCCTTCCCTCGGATGGCAGGGCCCTTAGGTCGGGCTCAGAGCACAGAAGCAACTGTCTGAAGTGAAATTACACCAGAGAAAGGAGCTGGGGGGTGGGGAGGAGGCGGCACGCAGCCAGTGACTGGCCTATAAATACTTTCAAATAAACCGCAAGGGAAGGAAAGACAAGATTACTCTTGTGTTTCCGCACGAGGCCGATGAGCAAGCAGGAAAGAAACATTGGGGACATAGAAAGAAATAGGTCTCAAAAGGCACGGTCTCCAGGAGGCACGAGAAGATCTACTAAGGGCCTAAAAACCCAACATCTATGAAGGAGGGAGGCAGAAACTGTTGATTTTGGTATGACATTCACACCACAGCTCACTCACTGGTCCGAGCGAAGGTTTGTACGAAGAACCCAAAACAGAAAACAAAATAATCACAGAGCACCCACCAAAAGGGGGAAAGGGGAGTGGGCGGGAAGGGGATAATCAAGTGAATTTGTTCCAAGTCTTACCTAAGGGAATCACAGAAACTATCAGGTAGAAATCAGAGAATAATCCGGAGAGATCACGCATTTGAGCAGCAAAGCTATATATAACCATTTGACAGAGAAATTTTAACTGGCCCCAAAAATTCTTTTAATTTATTTTAAAGTCTTTTTTTAAGTTTATTTATTTTGAAAGAGAACAAGCACAATCGGGAGGGGAGAGAGAGAGAGAGAGAGAGAGAGAGAGAGAGAGAGAGAGAGAGGATGCCAAGCAGGCTCCACACTGTTAGCACAGAGCTAGACATGGGGCTTGAACTCACGAACTGTGAGATCATGACCTGAGTCGAAATCCAGAGCTGGACACTTAACCAACTGAGCCACCCAGGCGCCCCTGGGCCCCAAGAATTCTTAACCACGGGGACACTCACTGTCTATTTACATAGCGACTATATATAGAACGGAGCTGAAGATTTCCTGGCAGCCAGTAATATGGCAGCTGCTTTAAATCATAGAGCAGCGGTTACCAAAGTGCAACCCTCCAACCCACAGTATCAGAATCACTTGGAAACTTAGCAGAAATGTGAATTCTCAGGCCTCACTTGAGACCTACTAAATCAGAAACTCTGGGGTGGGACCCAGGAAGCTGCGAGCCCACCAGATGGTTCTCGTGCGTGCCGAGGCTAAGAACCATGGCCTCAGAGCCACCTCTGCAAGGTGTCGAGGTTGCCATTTACTTATCAGACTGTGGGATGGAGACTCAGGCTGGAAGCAGCTTTCAAGAGCACGGCTGTGAAGCCAAAATCTACCTTATGCCAAAGCTCTCTGGACCATCCCTAGGGCTGGACGTGAAGACTAGTTTAACGGGTGAGGCACTGTCACGGATCTACTTTCCATTTTAAGTTCACATGAGCAGACTCAGTCCAAAGTGATCTGCACTCTGGATTTGCCCTCCTGCTTTTAGATTGAGTTCCATTTCCAAAAGAAGCACCCCACTGGGGGCTGCATTAACGTAGGCCCCCGGTGTGCTTAGCAAAAATATACGGGCACAGCCTAGCAAGGCCACCCGGCTTACCTCGCCAAGCCAGCCGGGAAGGAACAGACTCCTTACTGGTTCTATTCAGTAAGAGACATGGGTCTGTGCCCGCTGGCATACCTTTGTCGGCCTACCGGTTGAAGGGCATTTCAACCAAAGCAGTTCCAACGTTTCTACGTGAAAAGTTCAACACTGGTGATCTATCTACCTTCTAGAAAAATCCATGGTGTCACAATCCAAACTGAGGTCTGTGAAGTGTATTCATTTCAGAAGTTGCTTCTTTGAAAGAGAAAATTATATTCATAGTCTTAAATCTTTCCTTGAATACTAAAAAATTTTCTTTGAGTGTGAAGTTAAAAGTACCTATCTAGGCAAATGTAGGAGATGGTAAACAGATGAGCCTTGGTGACCGAGGGCCAGAGAGAGCAGATGTCGATCTTCAAATAGAAAACTCTGTCCTGCTCATCTGAGGTGTAAGCCATAAAAATCTGAATAACATGGAAACTTGTTTACACCCAAGGGGGTGGTGGAAGTAGATGGAACAACACAAAAGGTGGTCCCTCCCCAGCCTCCCCTCTCCCAGTCCTCTCAACAAGCCGGTAGGTCCCCAGCAGAAAGGGAAAGCTGTACCTGCCACCCCCTCCCCTCTAGCTTCCAACACCCCAAAACTCTCAGTCCGAAGGCATCATTCAGCAGCCACACGGGTCTGGCTGTACGGAAAAGATCAGTACACATTTCAAACACTAGAAGACACTCTCGCAGTCCCAAGTCCTCTCTGAGCCTTAGATGCCTCATCTTCAGAACAGGTGCTCTCCCTCCCAGATGATCTATTAGGTTTGGACGCCTCATGCCAGGCACGTGGAGTGTGGGAGGCACGAGAAAGGAGAATGGAGAGAGAAATCCCAGCAAAGGCAGCTCACATCCCCGCAAAGGGGAGTAACCACAAGCTCCAGAAAGACCCAGTGCCAGTCCACGTTACAAAATGGCGCCGGCCACTAGAGTAGATTATGGCCCTGCAATGTACCGACAGTCTGCAGGCTGTCACCGCGAACCAAACATATTTCTCGGGGGCAGAGCAGGCTGAACAAATTTGTTACGTATGTGCAGAGAAAGAACAGCTGAGGAAAACAATATATATTTAAAAACTCCAAGAATCCCATCCTTTACAGCCCCAAAATGACAGAATCTGAAAATCCTTAAGACTTAAGTTAAGGAATATACCAAAGCTAACCCTAAAATAACTATAGCCCTCAACCCCCCCCACTCCCCCCCCAAAAAATGCTGGGCTGAATCATGCTCACGGTGGGGCAGAGGCGGGCTCTGGTCTGGAGAGATCGGTCCACTACCCGATCATCCCCAGGGACGTGGCACTGACAGCGGCCTCCCCTCAGGGTCACCACTCATAAACCACGACGTGGATTTTAGAGCCTACTACCTCCAGGCCAATGCGTGCTTTGTGTACTTTTTTTTTTTTTTTTTAAATTCTACCTTCAGAGAACAATTCACTTGATTCAGTAAAGCACCTGGCCTATTCTACGGTTATATACTCAATGGAATAGTAGTACTTTGTACAAAGTAAGTCACATCTCCGGCCTCCTTCATTTCGAAATAGGTCTGAAACCACATATGAACATCAGGACAAAGACTCATTTTAGTAAGACCTGGCTTTTGCTTTCCTTTAGAATGTCTTCATTCTTTCAGTTTATGTGCGGTAGATGACAGGAATTAATATTAATGTTAATTCTACATAATGAAAGCTTTCTGCCAAGTGGTCCTATAGGCTTCTGAAACTTTACATAGTTCCCTCCCGCCCCAGAACCCCGCCAAAAAAACTGAACTCCTAGAACACAAAAGCTAGGTCAGCTACCTCTGGGGAAAAAGCAAAATCTGTGAGGATAACAGGAGAAAAAACCAGATGTAGGCTTAATCCCATTATTATCGGAGAATCATCATCATTACAGAATCAGATAATCAGGTTCAGGATTTGAAAATTTTAAAGAGACCAGAAAACCGTATACTCTACCTTAAACTGGTACCGCAGGGCTTTTGGGCAAGAAGAATTTTTTCCCTTCTCTTGGCGTCACGGATTAACGACGCAGAATGGAAATTCCGTGACCTTATACTATAGTAGTTTGAGGTCCCTGAATCTGCTGCAAAACTAGAAAGAGGCACTTCTTTATATCCTAAACTCATTTTTGGTCCCAGGGAGTATTTACAGAACCAAAGAGAGGTTAAGAATGATGAAGGAATTTGGGGGGGAGGTGAGGGGGCCGGCAAGGAGTCTTTTGGCACCTACCTTCCAGTAGGATACAGTGGATGTGAAAGATCTAGAAGATTCTAAACAGGAAAATATGCTTCTCAAATCCTCCCAGAGAATTTCCTTTCCTTGCACTTTATTCGGCTACTTACTGGGAGAACTGTTTACATTCACAAAAAAAACCTGCAAATATTTATTGCGTATCAGATACCCTGCGAGTTGTTGGGGGCTACAAAGATAAATAGGGTAGCTCCCATCTGAGGGAGCTGAGGGCCAGAGCGTTTTAAAAGCCTGAAGGAAAATATATAAATTTTTTAAAAGCTTGAAGGACAAGTGAGAAGGACCAGATGGGGAGATCACTCCACTCCTTCCCCACCGTGAGGCTGCGGACTCTATACCTATTCTCTGGAACAGGCTTTAAAGCTTAATGAGACAGATCTAGCAAGGCATTTTATGAGGATTTCACTTTTTAAAAGATTCTATCTTGTGCAAACCAAAAAACTGAATCTAAAGCAAAAGAGAACACAGTCTTGCCTGATATTTACCTTGGGGTGGGGGGTGGGGGGGAAGCACTAGTTCTGATTAGGATTTCATTGCGTTTCTAACAGCAGAAGCCAACCAAAATCTCTCCCCTAACAAGTCATTCCCTGCTGCCTTGTCTCCTTAACCTGTACTTGAGAATCTCTCCAGCCAGCCCCCTACCCCTGGAAACAGCTCTAGAAATGAGAGGGAGGGAGGGGGGAGAGAGAACAAGTGAGGGAGCAGACAAGCTAGGTGCTCAAGGCAAGAACACTCTCTTCCCATCCAAGAGGCAACAACAACGTACACTGCCCTTAATGGAGCTGCTAGGCAGCCGGCGGGTGGGGGGGGGGGGTACTGACATCAGGGAACATTCTGCATAAAGAGCCACGTCTAACAGCCCAGGCACATGTGAACCACAAGTGACAGTAACGGCTGTCACCCCCTTCACAGACAAGGTGCCTCTGAACCTGACAAAGCCGCAGCGAGTGCCTTGCATCTGGAACCAGTGTCTATTTCCCTCCCTCTCAATTTCATCAAGGAAAACTCCCGAACTGATAAGATGTTTCCAGGAGGGTCAGATGCTGCTGAAAAGATCAGGGACAGGTTTACACTTGTCCTGTCGGGGGGGGGGGGGCAGAAGGTAGAGACGGGCACAAGCAGGAGGCACTAGCGTTTATATTTAAGAGACTAAGAGATGCCTGGATCCTGGAGGAAGGCAGGAAACCGGTACCCAGTTTCCGTGGCAACCGCAAGCATGCACAAGCAGAATCTGCATGAGAGGTGAAGGGATACCCCTGCAGTCACATCTCCCAGGTAGCCACGGAAATGGCCACGGCAGGAATGAAACTGCCTCGGGCGAAGTTCACAGACCATCTTCCTTAAATAAATGTGCCCACAAGCCTGCGTGCTTACCAGGAACCTCAAGCAAATTTCCGGGGGCAGCTGCCCATTCCCACAAGTGCCTAAAATATCTGTCACCGGCGATGACCACCGGCCAATTAACTCAGAGGTATTTGTCCAATATGTGACCCTGCGCAGGACACACCTGCTGGGGGCACGCCCCACGCTTCCGGTTCCTTCCTTCCCCTTTCGCTTCCCCACGTGCGCCGGCCCGGAAGGATGGTAGTGGGCGTTTATGCAGGAGAACCGAGGATCTACAAAGACTTCTCTAGACAGAATCCCACATTTAGCAGGGAAAAAAATAACCAGGAAAGAGAAGCCCAGTTTCACCAAGGAAAAGCTTCGTACACAATTCCAAAGAAATCAGCATGAACGGTAAACTTAAAGATAAGCTGCACAAGGATGGAAAGATGGACTGCCTGCTTGAGACTCCCGGGTACTGTGAGGCCGGTGTGTGCGAGCACTACCCCTCCCCTCATTACCCAGGCCAGAGAGGGAGTGCTTTAACACACAAAAATGGGAATTCCATGCTAACTGTAAAACTCAAAACAGGACGGAGCCAATGTAAGTTTATGCTAAAAGCCTTCTGACCAAAACCAGAAAAAGGACAGCGATCGTTCCCCTCCCCCACCCTTTTAATTAGCCCTGGATCTCATGTTCAAGTCAACTCCTCCCCTGGTATTTAAAAAAAAAATAAAAATCCAAATTGGGGTTTGTCTTTGAAGTTCGTCTGTCTCCACGTATATAATCAAAGAAGGGTAATGCTATCATCCAACAAACAGATGTGTGGAAGGACATCCTGGGCTGAGACTGACTCGGGGACCAAGGCTTAAAGCATCCGAGGCCCCTATCTGGGGCTGAGATAGGCCCTTTCATTTAAGGACCACCGGGGCTGTTGGTGACTGCCCAGCTCCAGCCCACAGCACCGTCTCTCCAGGACCCCGGTCAGGGTGCCATTTCTGTACCCAGGAAGGGGTGGTGAGGGCGTGTGGGATTTCTGGAATCAACTACAGGAATACCGTGTCAACGCTAAGTTGAAGCTAAGGCTTCAACAAGATAGAAATAACCGGACTGGGGCCTGATGTTCTTCCCCAGCTCCCACAAACCCCACACGTGCCTTTTCAAAGCATCGTCTAACCCTCTGCTCTCGAGCTCACTGTATTGGTAAGAGAAGTTAACGAACCCTGCCTCCTCCCAGTCCTCTTGTGAGGTCAGAGAAACCACTGAGCAGAAAGCCCTTCCAGAAGCAGCCTGCTACAGAGCAGAGCCGCAGGTCAAGGCCCAGTCCCACCCAAGGACAATGCAGAAGCTGGGGTGGGGGCGGTGGGGCCAGCAGCCCAACACCCAACATTATTCATGCAGCTCTACCACAAGCAGCTACCCGGTCAGTGGAGCCCTGGGCACTGGGCCTGTCTCTGTCTGTCTGTCTCTTTCTGCATTAGTTTTTGGCTGAGACACTGGCACTGGGTCCTAACATTCTGTCAGGAAGTCACAAGAGCAGCTCTCCCCTGGGGTCTTTTTTAATGTTTTTATTTGTTTATTTTTTTGAGAGAGAGAGAGAGAGAGAGCGAGAGACAGCGAGAGCGCGCGTTCACGCAGGGAAGGGTCAGAGAGAGAAGGAGACACAGAATCCGAAGCAGGCTCCAGGCTCTGAGCTGTCAGCACAGAGCCCAACGCGGGGCTCGAACCCACAAACCGTGAGATCATGACCTGAGCCGAAGTCGGATGCTTAACTTACTGAGCCACCCAGGTGCCCCTGGCCTGGGGTCTTAAAACACAGCAAGAGTCTCCTCCTCCTTTACTCTCACTGGAAGGAAGAACTCTGTGCCCAGGTCACCTTACGGATGCCCCAATGTCCCTAAACAACCCCTATTCGCTCTTCAGTCTGGGTCCACAGATGTCACATCTTCTGTTTCCTCTCCCTGAATGTAGGTCCCAAGTACCACAGGATCAGACTTCACAAATTTTTTATTTTTTATAGCTCCATCCCAGGACCTGGCAAACAACTCAAATTTTGAATTATGAATTGGCGCCCTTGGACATGCCGTCCGCGAGGGTCACACTCCTGAGGGTTAAAACGGGATCACTTTGCCCAGACTGCAGAATTCTCAGACTGCTCCACTTTGGAAAACACGACCTTTCTGGGCGCCTGGGTGGCTCAGTCGGTTGAGCATCCGACTGTCGGCTGTGCTGACAGCTCAGAGCCTGGAGCCTGCTTCGGATTCTGTGTCTCCCTCTCTCTCGGCCCCTCTCCTGCTTGCACTAAACATTGAAAAAAAATTTTTTTTAATTAAAAAGAACAAAAAAACACAACCCTCCTGTCTCTCTCCATCAGCAGCACTCCATGGTGGCTCTTCATGGATTACTCAAGGTGGAAAGAAACCAGGTCCTGAGTCCTGACGATGTGTCAGGAGCTCTTGATCTCTTTTGCGCAGTGCATGCTGTGCCTCAGTTTTCCCGTCAGTAAAATGGGGTGATAATAAAAGACCTATCCCACGGGGTTTGCGGGGGGAATTAAATGGGCCTGTCCACGTGAAGGATTTAGAGCAGTGGCCAGTACTGAACCGCACACGGATTTATACAGGCGCACTCTGAGTGTGTAAGTGCTGTGTTAAGTGTTCATCATGGCCACCCTGCACAGGGGGTTTGGGGGGTGGGGGTGACTCTCCCATGGAGAGCTAAGAGGAAAAACAGGGTTGATTCAAACCCAATCTCCGATTCTAGAATTTTAAAGTTTTCTTTTCCCCTAACTTCTAATCAAGGGTCTCGCTGTTAAGACTGCCAGGCAAACCTGTTCTGCCTTAAATCCTCAAACTCCGAGGATCATTCAGGGACAAGCGTCTCACCCTGGTGTCACCTGCCTTAAGATCTACAGGCTGGATACACACAGTCTACACACATCCGGGGGCTAAACCTCCTGTACACCAAGGCCTCGGAAGGCTGTCCCAGGGAGGGCGGCCTCCTGGAAGGTGGGGGAGCAGGCTGCCCTCAGAGGCAGTTTTCTCCTCCTGGAGGCCAGGTGGCTGTGAGCACCACCCCATCCCCACCCCCGAGTCCTGGTTCTGGGGACACACCAATAACTGGTGCCTGGCAAGAAGGGAAGCCAGGAATGTGGGCTCAGGAGGCTAAGCACCAAGTCCCCGCCGCACAGCCTAGAAGGAGAGGAAGAAGACGGATTCCCTAGGAAAGGTGCTCCCCAGCCAGGAAGTGCCTCGAGAAAGCACATAAGGAGACGTGGCGGAAGACAGGACAGCTGGGACCACAGCCTCAAAGTGCCAGCATTGGTGCCCGGAGCCCTGGCACGCTGCCCTCTAGGCTTATTTCACCCCCTCCCTACCATTCCGTAGGATGACCAAAGCCAGCTGGAGTCAAGTGACAAGGGTGCCCCAGCTCTCGCATCCCAGACATCCGATCCAGGGTGAAACGCAAGCTCGCAGAGGCACGGCTCAGCCCCGGTCTCCTGGCTGGGTAGTAATGACGTGCCTTGGCTTCAGATAGAGACACAGGATAGAAGAGGGACGAGAACATTCTGAAGGGAACCTATAAGTCCACCCTGCATTTAAACCAAACACCTGGACCCACGCACGTTCCTTCGAGGTCACCTCAAAACACCAGCCTAGGGATTGCTCAGTCGCCCGGGGATTTCATGTGCCGCCTCGTTCCAGGGTCTTCCTTCTATGGTGTCAAACTCCACCCCAACTTGAATCTTCTGGATTTCCTAACAACCAACAACAGAACTCTACCCCACACCCCCAAAATCCACCTGGACCTCGGCTGTCTTGCCTGACAGAGGACTGGGCTGCACCTCTGGGCCTCCGTAAAGGGGGCTGCCCGGTACCGTTAGACATTATTCACGTACAGAGTCAGAGAGGCCCAGCGTGTGTGAGCAGGAAGACCGGGATGGCCTCGAGATGCATCAGGTACATGAGAGGAGGACACATAGGACGATTCTGTAAAGCCCGCATCATGCCACCTAAGTAATGATCTGCCAAGCAGTTAAAATTCTAAGATAGGCAGGGGAGGGGCGCCTGGGTGGCTCAGTCGGTTGAGCGTCCAGCGTCAGCTCAGGTCATGATCTCACGGTTCGTGCCCCGCGTCGGGCTCTGTGCTGACAGCTCAGAGCCTGGAGTCTGCTTCAGATTCAGTGTCTCCCTCTCTCTCTGACCTTCCCCTGCTCATGCTCTCTCTCTCTCTCTTAAAAATAAATAAAACATTTTAAAAAATTATTAAAAAAAAGATAGGCAGGGGAGACGGGGACTCCCATAAAGGTGCCATAAGTACTTTCACGCACAAAACCAGCCAGACGTTATGTTTATTACAGCAGCTCCCTCTGTTTTGCGGATGGGGCCGCGGCCAGGCTCTATCTCACCATGGGCGACAGGAGGGAGGGGGTTTCTTTTGTAATAGAGATAGAGACAACCAGTGCTGTGCGGGCCTCGGGGAGGGCAAGGGAGAAGTTTCGTGAAAATCATCTGAGAGATCCAAACAGGAGCCCAGGGCTGCGGCTGCAGGAAAGAGGCTCACCGTGAACGTGGGGGAGCAGCACGTGCTTTCCTGCAGGGAACAGAACATGTGCGTCCTGTGACCACTGGGACTCTCGGGCACAATCCAAAATGATCTGATAACTCTCCGCTACTGGACGGAAGACATCTGACCTTCAGCTTCGCGGCGGTGACCATTTTATCTGGGACGAGGCTTAAGACCCCGGGGAAGGAATAAAGAGCTGCAGATACGAACTCCCCTCCCAAACCTGCGCTATAAGAAATGGCATCCGTGAAGCAGAGGCCACGAGGTGGGCCAATACTTTAACTCTTGCCCCTCAGAGCCCACCAACTCCAGTCCGACTACTGAAAAGCCAAGTCAAAGAGGATCCTCCCAGAGGAACACGGGAACAAGCCACTACAACCACAAATTAATCACACATCCATTTGGAACAGTCACCTAAAGGAATAGTCCACTAGGTCCTGAATGTTGTCACGCATCAAGGACGGACCTCTCCCCAGTTCCCTTGTGCACGAATGGCACGACCTCTCACCTCTAATACTGGAGGACTCCAGAAAGGATGCAAGAGCAAAATGCGTTTTACTCAAGATAAGCTAAAGCTTTCCCCGTCTTTCTATTTATTGCATGGTTTACAAGGCAGGAAGCAAAAAAGAATTTTTAGTTCATCAAAGAGGGAATACAAATACTGGGCAGGGCAAGAAAGCATTTACTAAGATCTGAGGGGCCACACGGAGAGTGCACGGCACCCTCCACGAGTGAGGGTGCGAGCCAGCCACGGTTCAGTTCACCCGGCACCAAAAGGAGTGCCCCTTCTGGAATCTGTCTGTCCCAGAGGCACCTAAAAAACTAAGACCTACATTTGATGGCCCCAAAAGAAGGAAACGTGGTGTAGTGGGAACGTTCAGGCATTATCAACAGGTATGAAGTGTTGGGATTCCAACCATGACTTTGCTACTTATAAGAAATGTGTCATTGGGGCGCCCGGGTGGCTCAGTTGGTTAAGCGTCCAACTTCGGCCCAGGTCACGATCTCACGGTTCATGCGTTCGAGCTCCACATCGGGCTCTGTGCTGACAGCTCAGAGCCTGGAGCCTCCTTTGGATTCTGTGTCTCTCTGCACTTCCTTGCTCCTCCTCTGTCTCTCCCCCGCCCCCCTCCCTCAAAACTAAACATTAAAAAAAAAGAAGGAGGAAAGAAAAAAAAAAAAAAAGAAGAAAGAAAAGGTGTTACCAGTTAAGTATTTTGAAAATGTGTTGACTCGGCTACGGAAAAATACTGGGGATAATAAAACTTCCAGGTGTCTCATTAGGATTAAGATAAGATTGATTAAGCACAATATGTTCTATTCACTAAACAGTTTTTCCTCTTTTAGAAACACAGGCTCTAGAACTTCAAAGAGTCTGAAGTATTTCTAATAGTCACACGCTCTCTTGCAGAACGGGACTTGCTATTTATAGGTCAGTTGCTTCTTTATTTTGAGATTCTCCTTTTTTGTGTCAGAGATTACTTATGCAATACATTCTTTTCTTCTTCTAATGACTAACAACTCAATGGAAAGGTTAGGACCATGACTAAGATCAAGTGCAATCCGAGGTAGTTATGTTTCCTGGCGGTACCCTTTCTCCCTCTCGTTCAATGTTCAAGGACCAGAATGACAGGGACAGGACTTCTGTCCTGCCTGAAAGAAACTAAAAATCCACACAGGACAACGGACGTCACAAAACAAAGCACTGTGATCCTCGACAGGTAAGAAAGGACTGTCCAGCTCACAGTCCTGAGGGCATTTCCAGGCCACAGCCCACGGATGGGGAAATTCAAGCAGGGGTTAGAGGAATCGAAACTGAGGAAAAGGGAGCTGAGGGTTTGCAAAGGCCAAGGTATAGAAGAGAATCTGTAAGGCAGAGTCCTGGAAACAAGAGAGCCACACAGAAAACTCTAGAGCCTCCTCAAGTACTCACAGAGTACCAGCAGGCACTAGTGAGGAAACTACGCAATGCAAAGTACCTTGAGAAAGAAGGAGAGGTAACGGTCCCCAAATCCCACACAGGGCCGGGAATGGTGCCTGTACCCGCTAGCCAAAACAGCAAATACCATTAGTTCGGGGGGCAGCAAGTATTCATCCGGGTCGTGCGTGAGCAGCGGGATGCACATAACCCCACAGAAAACACGTCTCTGACTCTCTCAAACAAAGCTGAAATGCCAAGATCCAAAAGAACCAAATAGGGGCGCCTGGATGGCTCAGTCGGTTGAGCATCCGACTTTGGCTCAGGTCACGATCTCGTGGTTCGTGAGTTCGAGCCCCGCATCGGGCTCTGTGCTGACAGCTCGGAGCCTGGGGCCTGCTTCAGATTCTATGTCTCCTTCTTTCTCTGCCCTTCTCCTGCTCACGCTCTGTCTCTCTGTCTCTCAAAAATAAACAAACATTAAAAAAAAAAATTTAACAAAAGGACCAAACAGCCTCCTACAGAGCTTCATCACATCTTAGGGCAACGCTCAAGAAACACAAACCTAACCAGAACCCAGAGGAAAATGTGTAAGGCCGACGTCCAAGAAGAAATCATCAGGCAAACAAAAGAGCAGGAAAATACGACCTCTAACGAGAAACATGAATCTGAAACTGACCCCTGAGCAACACAAGTGATAGAATCGGCAGACAAGTGTACTAACACCCGTACTGGAACTGTGGTCCATGAGTTCAAGAACGTAAACACGAAGCACATTAAGAGGGCCCCTGAAGATGCTGAAGATGATTGAGAAAGACCAAAATCTAACTTGTAGAGGTAAAAACCACCTGAGGTTTAAAAAAAAAAACAAAAAACAAAAACAAAAAAACACACACACACACACACACACATACACAAAAACTTCTGCAGATTACAGATAGAAACTACCTAAAGTAATGGGGGCGCCTGGGTGGCTCAGTCAGTTAAGCGTCTGACTTCGGCTCAGGTCATGATCTCACGGTTCGTGGTTTCGAGCCCCGCACGTGGCTCTGTGCTGACAGCTCAGAGCCTGGAGCCTGCTTCGGATTCTGTTATCTCTCTCTTTCTCTGTGCCTCTCCCCTACTTGTGCTGTCTGTCTGTCTGTCTCTCTCTCTCTCTCTCTCAAAAAAGTAAATAAACATTAAAAAAAAATTTTTTAAGGGGTAAAAAAAAATAAAATAAAAAGAAAGAAACTACCTGAAGTAAAACATGAGGGACAGGGGTGAGAAAACTGGGATAAAATGAACAGAGCCTCAAGGAGCTGTGGGTCAACACGGAGCAGCCCAGCCCGAATATACATGTGATTGAGAAACCTAAGGGGGCAAAGCACACACACTGACAGGTATTTGCAAACCTACTACCTCTGATGTTTCCAAAACTGACAAAATTTACAGAACAAAGAAGTTCAGAGAACTCTAAACACAAGAAACAAACTATTCCAAGGGACATGGTATGTATGACTGAGAAGAAAATCTTAAAAAGAAGACTAGGAAAAACGACACTTCTTGGAGAGTTTTTTAAAAAAGAAAAAAGTGACAGGAGACTTCTGGTTGGCAAAAATGCAAAGCGGGAGACAGTGGAGCGGTATGTTTAAAATGCCTTGTGAGGAGGGGAACACCACCCTCAAATTCTATAATGAGCAAAATAACTTTTTACAATGAAGGTAAATTTCTGGGGCGCCTGGGTGGCTCAGTCGGTTGAGCATCTGACTTCAGCTCAGGTCATGATCTCACGGTTTGTGGGTTTGAGCCCCGCGTCGGGCTCTGTGCTGACAGCTCAGAGCCTGGAGCCTGCTGCAGCTTCTCCGTCTCCCTCTCTCTCTGACCCTCCCCTGCTCACACTCCGTTTCTCTTGCTCTCCCTCTCTCTCTCAAAAATAAAGGTAAATTTCTGGGGTGCCTGGCTGGCTTCGTTGGTTGAGCCTCCAACTCTTGGTTTCGGCTCCGGTCATGCATCTCACAGTTCATGAGTTTGAGCCCCGCTTCAGGCTCTACACTGGGGGTGCAGAGCCTGCTTGAGATTCTCCATCTCTCCCTGGCTCTATCAAAATATATAAATTTTTAACAAAATAATAAATAAAATGAAGGTAAATTTCTTAGAACTGGTGGTAATCCTACAATTTTATAAATATATATGTATTTTAAAGAAGGAGGAAGGACATAAAGACCTCCAGACATACAGCAGCTGGAAGATCCAACCAACACCAGCAGACCAGTTAAGTATTTAAAATCCTTTCAGGCAAAAGGAAAATGACCCCGGAAAGACAGATCTACAAGAATGAAAGAAAAGCAGATAGGCCTGACACATTCCATAATTATTTTCTGTGGTTATTAAAGGTCCCACATGATATTCCATTTTGCAATTTTGCACCTTCCTTACTTCCTGTAAGTAGAGACTACATCTTAATCAAGAAAGCTGTGAAATTAAAAATTATAATAGTACTCATCTCTACTAGATAAAATAGTCTTCAAGGCTGTAACAACAAAACCATCGAGACACCATGGTCAGTGGAGACGTCTAAATCTAAACCAAAAATAAAGAGGAACAGAATCTTAGGCTACTTGTTGCTGTTTTGCTTTCAATCTTGGCAAACTAGCAAGTATCTTTAACATTAAACTAGACTACTGGGCTGACTGGGTGGCTTGGTGGCGTGAGGGGCTGACTTCGGCTCAGGTCATAATCTCGTGGTTTGTGGGTTTGAGTCCCGCGCTGGGCTCTGTGCTGACAGCTCAGAGCCTGGAGCCTGCTTCCGACTCCGTGTCTCCCCCTCTCTGCCCCTCCCCTGCTGGTGCTCTGTCTCTCTCTCTCCCTCTCTCTCTCTCTCTCTCTCTCTCAAAAATAAACATTAAAAAAAATTTTTTTTAACATTCAACTAAACTACTAGCGCGTTTTGTTAAAAGGGAAGCAAACGTTTAGACTTTTAAAATTATAATTCTTCAGGATGTTCACAGTGAATAACTCCAATGACTAACAGTGCCAAGATGGAACCCTATGCATTTGGACCTATCTTCCTTCCAAATCTGGAGGTAGAAAAGTATCTTGGATCGCCATAGTAACTCGGAACAGAAATAAGGAAAACACCCGTAAGTGACTCTTCACCTATGAAAGGAACACCTATTCCAAAAGCTCAGGAGAAGGCTCACCACCTTCAACACGTATTTCTAACCAAAAACTCAAATGCAACGTCATGGCAACCTCACCCTTAAGATGATTCCCCTATTCAAAACCCAATCAAACTGGAGTGGGACCATCTTTGAACTCAAGTCTTATATTATCAATGGCCTAAAACACAGCAGCTTTTTAACAAGAATACACCTTTTTTTTTTTTTTTGCTAGTTTTCTAGACTCTCTTGGAGTTTTTCTTTTTTTTTTTAATTTTTATTTATTTTTGAGAGAGAGAGAGAGAGAGAGAGAAACAGCATGAGCAGGGGAGGGTCAGAGACAGAGGGAGACACAATCCGAAGACAGGCGCCAGGCTCTGAGCTAGCTGTCAGCACAGAGCCCAACGCGGGACTCGAACCCACAAACCACGAGATCATGACATAAGCCGAAGCCGGGCGCTTAACTGACTGAGCCACCCAGGCACCCCTTGGAGTTTCTTTTCAAAGTGAATCAGGGATCTGAGCAGGCACTAGCAAAAACAAAAGCCTCCCCGCCCGCAAGATGAAACACACGGTGGGGATGGAACCTGCTCACCAACAGCCCATCTGGGCAACCCTGAACCTCATCCCATTTGTGACTGCTCCACGCAAGCCAATGACCTGGTTACGTGAACCTCAGTGGAGGAAATCCATGCTATGTGCCACAGGGTCCTTCCTGTGACTCAGTAACTTCAAAAGAGATACGCGTCTACACTTTTCCATCTGCCCACAGATGGTGGTGACAGTGTCGCCACAGTGATGACCACAGTTTGTATAAATCAAAATTCCTCCTAAAACAGGGTTGAGAAGTTCCCAATAAATGCGCATGCTCACGCACAATTCGTGTGTCACATAGAGCGATGGTCGCTGATAATACGGGATCTAATACACGGTACTCAGCACACACCGGGGGGCTCTTCATAAAGAAATCCGCCTTGTTTGGTGCACAAAAACTACCATGAGACGGTTAGTGCGGTTAAAGACATTTTAACAAATAAGGAAACTGAGGCCCAGCAACGCTGCAGAACCCGTCCAAAGGCACAGGACAAGTAGATGCCGAACCAGAATGAGAGGCCACATTAGTCTAGCTCCAGTCCTTACTGTTAACCCAATGCCACACACAAGGTCCCCTTGACAGGTCCCTAAAAACTACCTCTGTCATTACATTTTCCCTGCCTATCTCCCCCACCTAAAGATAAAGTAAGTACACACAGTTAATTTTGCTGTATATTTGGAGTGGTCAAGTGGCCCCTTTGGAACCATTCAGTTTGTGTCTTCCATGTACTTGCGTTTAAAAGCATACGGTCACACCAACTTCTCTGCATGCCACCTTCCTTTCCACGAGCCAAACAGGTAATCCACAGTCCCAGAACCATCACTCCAGAATGTCTCAGTCTACTCACACCTGACGGAGGGAATTCGTCCATTCTGGCTTCTGAAAATACTTGGCTCTGGTAAAACTTGTGTTTTCTGCAAGGACTAACAGGATGGGCATTGCCCGTGCAACAGGATGGTGAGGGTAAGGGGCTAGGTAGGCATGGCCACCATCAGAATCAGAAGGTGCTGATTAAAGGCTCAAAGTCCCTATAACGTTTCCATTCTACATTAATGTTTAACTTTTAATGTCATCTATCCCAATGATCAGAAGGCAAGGAAAATTAACATCTAGGGACTCCCACCAGCTCGGAGTCCTCCAGATCTGCAGTGGCTGGGATGTCTTGTCCATCAAAGAGGCCAAGAGTTTCCAGAGAGGGTGGCTTTTGTTTTACAAAGAGCGGACAAAGATTTCAGATGACTGACCTTTTAATGGCTGAGTAAAAAGATACCTTTCAGTTTTGCCTCAATGAAGAAAAATAAATCCTATGGAAGTCTGGATTCTTTTGCTTTATGTAGGCCAAAAAGATCCCCAAGGTCAAGTAAAACCAAAGGCACCAAGTACATAGAGCCAAATATAGTGGGGCGGGGGGGGGTGTCCCTGTAGAAAAATAACACTTCGTAAACACATTAAATGTTTGCAGTGAAGACTTAAAAATCACGTGACACGCATCATCAGAAAATGGAATTGCTCTGATTTGCAGGTTGGAAACTCAAGAGAAGGTCTAACTGAGGCTTGCTTAGTCTGCACTTCGCGTCTTCATTTTTCTTACAAAACTCAAACACAAATGACCTCTTCCCTCCACTCCCAAGACAAAAGGCACATGAACTGGTGATCCTAAAAGCCACATATTTAGGAAGAGCAACTAACTGTAGAAGAATGGCTCACAATTCTTAAAGACTAGAGAAGGCTGTGTTCAGAGCAAAGACATACATCGTAGCCCCTAGAAGTTTCAGATTCCTTGTTTTGTCCCACACAGTCGTCTAAATGCCTACAGAGAACCCAAGGGGTCAATCACAAGATATGTTCCTCTCGACCATATACACAAGACTCAGGGAATTTTAGTCACAAGGTAAAAAGTAGGGTCTAGTCAACAATCCGCCAAATGCTCCAAGTGACATTTGGAAACAACCACTTTAGGCAGTTACTCTGGGCTCGACTAGCCATCAGCAGAGACAGCACACCCCATCCGCTTACTAAAAAAGGTCTAATATGTGCAAGATGAAGGAAGGCCGAGCAGTGATGGCTGGCGGAGCACGGACAAAGCCCCAGGAATTCAGACAGAACCCCAGTTCTAACCATCTGTCTTAGAAGGCAGGGTCCATACCAAGTTATTTATACTGAATATTCATACTAAATACCAATGACGGATCAAAACAAGTGAGCTCTTTAAAAGCCAGAAAGCATTAAATTCTTTTCTATTAGCGACCTACCCTACAACACTTTAGCGAGAAACTTCAGCACCAACGACCCTACCTATTTGTAAACTACAAATCTCCCCTTCCTGTAAATTCCAGGCCACCCCCGACCAGCTCAAAATCGAACCTAACCTGTCAAACCGTAACCTACATTATGTCCCTGACGGATTTCACTAAGTAGAGGGTGATTATAACCAAATAAAAAGCAGCTATGAATCCTTAATCCAGTAAAACAAGGTACTCGGCACACTAATTAAAGCAGATTAGCGATGGTCACGTTTTCCTTAGATTTCATCCTGAACAAAATTTCTCTCTTCCACCATCCTGGAGAACAAAAGTTAAAAGGACTGATTTGCACACAGCTGCCACACAGCACAGCACAAAGGGGGGGGGGGGGGGCAGCAGCACCAGCAATGGAGAAAGGCGCTAGGGGTCAAGGACAAAGGCCAAGCCGCCACCCCCCAATTTGACCAAGAGAATGAACCCTACTGATCTTGGGCACCGCACCCTCACGCTGGAGATCTTTCCAGAGGTGAGAATGACTGACACAGTGTGCAGCTCAGGGACGGGTGCTGCCATCTCCAAGCCCACTCACAGAATTTTCCTCCCCGAACAGAGACGAAAGATGCTGGGCGGACGACCGCCTGCCCACGTTTGCAAGCACGGATAGTATCATTACACGTTTCAATATATTTACGGATGGGATTTATAACACGCATTCTCCAATTCCCGCTCTTGTGAGGCTGCGTTTCTCAAACTGGGGCAGAGCAAGACCGTTTGTGGCCGAGTCACTGAAACATAATAGGCTTGTCACTGAGACACTCCCCCAAGGGACTTTAAAGAGAGTAACTTATAAGGCCCAATACACTGGCACAAATATTTCTTGCATAAGCTTGCTGGGTGTACTAACAACAAATCTGGGCCCTCTACTAATACCCAGTGCTGAGAATTAAGAGGAAACGGTAACACAGGTTGTCTAAACGAAGACACTGCATGACTGAGGCAAATACGCAAAGACTGAGCGATTGTGTCAACTTTCAGACCAGAGTCCAGTTCTGTTAAGGATTCTAAATACCTAACACATGGCCATTCCATGCCCTTCCTCTGAATTTCCACTCTATCCACTTCTTCGTTAGATACGTGCATCTAGACCTTTCCAAAAAGTAACTGAGAATTCTGTAGAAAGAGTCAACAGAAGCAACCAGACCAAGGGGATTTTTTTTTT
>CM053577.1:129882493-129928571 GCA_028646485.1 Cryptoprocta ferox | reverse complement strand
GCAGGTGACCAGCAAGGGATCTTTGAAACACGGGACTAAAAGCATTATTCTAGAATGTCACTGCTGCTGTCTGACCAGGAAACCACAAAGTTAACAAGCTCTCATAGCCAACTTCCCTGTCAAACTCTCAAGCTTAGTTAGGAAAGTCCTTTAAGGGAAAAAAAATCCAGGTGAATGGAAAGTTTTAGGAACGATTCCACAACCACTGACAGCTGAACGCCAAGCTGCCCCGCTTTCCTGAGGGAGCAAGTTTTCGGGAACACCACCGTTCCGTTCTTCACACGGTTAGGAACGGCTCTCCGCAGACGCGGCCAACATACCACAGAACGGACTCCAGGAACTGAGGAGGGTCGACCGACGAAGAGGTGATCAGTGAAGACAAGAATTACAAGTCGGCAACCCTTGTGGCCGACTCTCGGGGCAAGAGGTTCTGTTTGGCCCAGATCGTTTTCTGAGGGGTGTTCGTTTTTAAGGACAATTGGTGGACAATACTTAGAAAACCAGGACACGGGATGTGAAGCATCTGGAACCCTGACTCCTCTGGGAAAACCAGGAGGCAGGGGGAGGAGGCCCAAGTTTGCTCCCCTGGGGGAAAGCCTGGCGCCTGGTTTGAGGTCCCTGGTGTAAGGCGCCAGCATTTTCAGCCTTGGGTACTAACCTTTTCCTCGACGGCCCTTCTTCAAAATCTGAAGAACTAACATCGTTGCTAGTTGAGGACACCTGGGATGCATCGTCCTTCTCATTCTCTGACTGTTCTGACGCTGGTCCTAATCCCTTAGACTGGCCATGACCAAGGAGCCCTACAGGTGAGAAAAGGGGACAAACACTTAAAACACATGACATCAGGAAGCAGCGCTTTACCACAGTTACCCCTCACGCAACGGCTGAGGAGGACAGACCAGAATGTGGGAAGAAGAGGATTAAAAGGTACAGGTCCCGGGGCGCCTGGGTGGCTCGGTCCGTTAAGCGTCCGACTTCGGCTCAGGTCATGATCTCACAGTTCCTGAGTTCGAGCCCCGCGTCAGGCTCTGTGCTGACAAGCTCGGAGCCTAGAGCCTGATTTGGATTCGGTGTCTCCCTCTCTCTCTGTCCCTCCCCAGCTCAAGCTGTTCCTCTCTCTCAAAAATAAACATGTTTAAAAAAAATTTTTTTAAAGAAAGGGTACAGGTCCTTTCTGGGGGGACACCTCATCCTACTTTAGGCCCAGGAAACAGTTTCAAAAGTAAGAAATCCAAGCAGAATCCTGTAATGCAATATACTGCAGGGTTTTGTTTCTCCCCAAAATAAACATCTTTTGGGGCTGGGGTGGGTGGTGGAAAGGAAGGCACCTCGTGTGTCACCGATTCGAACCGGTTTTCCTTCAAAGGGCTAAAGACATACTTCTAGAAACACTGAAATCCTTTTGGGAATGGCCTTCAGGAACCACACAAGCAAAAGCATCGCTATTTTGGAGCCATGGCTTAAGTCGGTAACTAGAAATCCCACCACACAACTTCGTCTTACAGGAGACAGTCCCATTTGCCTTTGACGGTCTCAAAGGACACGGATTCTCTAGAATACAGGACACCATGCAGAAGAGGAAGAGGGAGTGTGCCTTTTTTGTCCAAATTTTTTTAATGTTTATTTTTGAGAGGACGACAGAGCACGAGCGGGGGAGAGGCAGAGAGAGAGGGAGACACAGAACCCAAAGCAGGCTCCAGGCTCTGAGCTGTCAGCACAGAGCCCGACATGAGGCTCGAATGCACAAACTGCGAGATCATGACCTAGCCGAAGTCGGATACTTAGCTGACTGAGCCACCCAGGGGCCCCTATGATGTACTTTTAATAAACTGGAGAAAAGTCCCAGGGAAGGGGCCGTGCCAAGGGATATGTATGTAAGTATTTAATAAGCACTAAAGCCACACTAACGGGGGACAGCTAAATTTAAAAAGCCTGGCCAGTGTCCCAGCACCCAGACGTTCCTGCCTCTAGGGTCCTAGACACAAAGCCCTAGCAATGGGAAGTCTGCCCCAACACAAGTGTCCACAGTGACTGGCCCCCAATTTCATGATCTAGGCACCAGCCTCATAGGCATCCGCATCTGGGAATCCGTGTTTGGCTGTTAACCAAGGCCCAAAGTACAGTGTGGCCCCTTGATTCTTGATCTTCCATCCTGTCCACCACTTTCTTTGTAAGTGCTTCGTTCCCTGTATTAAATCCCTTTTTGGACCAAACACTTAAGAGGGGTTCCTATTTGTGGCACTGGGCATGATACAGAATGCAGGAGTCCACAGGTTTGGGGACGTCTGAAAGGACATGGTGCGTTGGTGGGCGTGCACTTCCTAGTTATCTACTCTCCCATCATTTCAGAGAAGGAGGGATACTCTAAGGTTGGCAATCTAATACGATGCAGCAGATAAATCCCGTGGCGGCTTTGGGAGGCCGGGCTGCAACATGGAAATGAAAACATACACAACTTCCCCGATTAAGAAAAAATGTGGGGAGTCTGTGCTGGGAGGCAAAAAGGAGACATTAATTACACGGATGTCTAGGAGTCTAAGGGCAGAAGTGTGGTCCGTGCTATCCACTCCTGTAGCCACTGGTCCCCATGTAGGTATTGAGCATCTGAAATACAGCTGATGTGCAGACAGAAACCTTTTTTTTTTTAAGGTTATTTATTTTGAAAGAGAGAGAACGCGCACGTGCAAGGTGGGGGGGGGGGGGAATCCAAGCATGCTGAGATCATGACCAGAGCCGAAATCAAGAGTCAGATGCTTAACCGACTGAGCCACTCAAGTGCCCCAGAGAAGAGAATGTAATCAACTGAAAGCTGAACACTCAACAATTTTATACTAAATTTTTGAAATATTTTGGGATATGTTCGTGGTGTGGAGTCAAATATGTGAAAATCAATCCTACCTGCCTTTAGATTACGTAACAAAGCTCTAAAACACTCATTCATAGGTATTAACTACATAAAACTACGCTACATAAAGAGCACTTTAGTGAGGTCGCAGGGCGGGGAGCAAGACTACTGGAAACAGTAGAATGAATACAGACAATACTGAGAAATTAAGCAACTGATCCAGGGATATTG
The DNA here is from genome assembly GCA_028646485.1 of Cryptoprocta ferox. Lineage (NCBI taxonomy): Eukaryota > Metazoa > Chordata > Mammalia > Carnivora > Eupleridae > Cryptoprocta > Cryptoprocta ferox. The sequence goes on along the minus strand of CM053577.1, from coordinate 129,925,495 downwards.
TAAAAAGGAGAAAGGTGAATGACCACACTTGCAAAGGGTGGGAAATTCAAAATAAAAACTCTGAATTACAGAACCACGTGTAAAATTAATAAAAGAGAAGCATCTTAAATATAAGCTCACTCTTGGTGGAGTTCACCTTTTTCAATAACCTGGAAGACCATGAAGGAGAATAAAGCAAGAGAGGGAGGGACGGAATGGAAATTAATCTATTCATTTTCTTTTTCTCTGAACTAGTTTTAAGTTTTTAATCATCTGTTCATTTTCTTATGTCTATTTTATTTTGAGAGACAGAGAGTGAGCAGGGGAGGGGAAGAGAGAGAGGGAGACACAGAATCAGAAGCAGGCTCCAGGCTCTGAGCTGTCAGCACAGAGCCCGACGCGGGGCTCGAACCCACAGACTTTGAGATCATGACCTGAGCCGAAGTCGGACGCTCAACCAACTGAGCCACCCAGGCACCCCTCTCATTTTCTTAACACCTACCATAGGCTTGGGCCCCTGGGGATACAGGCTTCATCACACAAAATCTAAATGCCAGTGAGGAGGCCGACCGACAAACACACACAGAGCAGTGAGGATGCACAAAGATGAGACTTTGCACTTGTTGGGCAAAGAACGAAGTGATGGGGAGGACGGTGAAGGTGAATCAGGGGGGCCAGGAAGCAAGCTTGCAAATACTAAACCAGGCAACGCCAACTGGGAATGTGCGATATACCTACAAACAAAAACCAAAAACAGGTGGTGGTGGTAGTGGTGGTGGTCAAGGAGGAGGAGGAAGAGAGGGTTGTTCTGAACCTGTATTTGGATCAAGAAGGAAACAAGTGAGGACCGCATGCTGTTAGGTGAGGCACAGACAGACCGTACAGGTCGGTACAGAACAAGATCTTCTCTATTTGCTGCATGAGTAAGCAGCTAGTGAGGGAGCGAATGACTGAGCAGAGGAAAGTTCAATGACAGCTATATTCCTGCCCCTCAGACAACAATCATCTCTCCAGATTATACAGTCGATTCTCAAACTTGACCATGATTCAGAATCTACCTGTCCAGACAATCCCCTAGGCCTCGCCCCCAGCCTGTCCCTAATTCTAACAAGTCCCCACAGGAGACGGATCCTGCGGCCCACAGTTTGAGAACCACTACTGCAGGGGAACGCAAGGTTCACACCAGAAGACCTAGGGCCCTGAGCCATTCTAACGCCCTGTTCAAGTGTGAATCAGAAGGGAGGAGACCGAGGATGACCGCACAATCTGTCCTGACACGAGTCAAAGTGAGGCATCCAACCCCACAGTTCTGTTTGGGTCATTCTTCCACCTTTCATCAGTGACTTCGTGAAAGGAAAGAAGGTTCTTTACATAACGTATCACAAAGCTCAAAGAGTGGGCCAATGCCAATAACACCAAGGCGAAAAAGGTAGTACTCTGGTGGGAGAGGAAATGCGTTCAGGGGCGCCGGGGCGGCTCAGTCGGTGAAGTCCGACTCTTGGTTTCAGCTCAGGTCATGACCTTGTGGTTCAGGAGAGTGGTCTGGTCCACTCTGGGTATGCGGGGCCGCTTAGGAGTCTTCCCCTCCCTCTTTTTCTCCCTCTCTCTCAACTTAAAAAAAAAAAAGTTTACAAGAAAGTGTTGACATCTAAAAGGCCTCCATGTAAAAAGGCACAGGATGGATTTCCTCCCCTTCCAAAAGTCTCAAGTGCAAAGTCAGAGGAACTGGATTATGAAATTTTACACCCACTTCAAAGACAGAAGTCTGACTCGCTTTGCCTGATTGGGGAAACTGGGGCCCGGACGGAGGGAACGGACTGCCTGTCAACACAAATGGGAGCAGCTCGGCTTTGCAAGGCCTTTCGGAGGGCCAACACCGATTTGTTCTGCATACAACCGACTTTCAATTTCAGTACCCCCGTCCTGTACAGCGAAGATTTATTTTTAGTCAAGCAGTGGTCTACCTGGTTGGACAGAACTGGGTGTCTTTTGTGTCTCCCCCCCCCCCCGTCCCCACCTACCGTCACATGTCTGGTGTAGCGGCCCCCGCATTTCATTTTGAGGGTTTTAATCCAAATCGTACGGCCCGCCCAGTCCACAAGGGCCAGGGCAGCCAGATGCAATGCGATTTCTCAGGGCAGAAGAGCCGTTATCAGAACATCAGTCAAGCTAATGCGCCTGCCTTTTCTTCTCCCCCCTAACAAAGCCCGGCCAGCAATTTTTAGCTGATGAGAAACCACTACAAGAGCACCCCCCCCCAGTTCAAACACACAAACTGGTTTTATTTTCCCCAACCCCTCCCCCGACGAACCCAGATCTTCGCTGGGAGAGGAGGTTAGACAGAGGAAACGAATGGCCCCAAGATTCCCTTCTCCCCATATTAGCATGTGTTCTCCTCGATTAATATTCAGTGGGTTGAACTTAAATTAAACCATGTCTATTGTCTTTCACAAAAGCAATAAATAGGAACTGAAAATTCCAAACCACCGCGAGGGAAGGCAGCTTGGGGACCGCCCCTCGACCCTGGCTAGCCACCAGCAGCTGATAGGAGGGGCAGGTCACAGGCCTGAGACCACTCGGGCCGTGTCTCACAGGCTGAGAACCCCGAAGAATCGAGTGCAACAGAACCGAGCCATCAAATTCTGGAGCTTTCCAGCCTGCCTCCCCAATTAGCAAGAAATGAAAAGGCTTTCAAGGCAAGACACCAAAAACTGGCTTCTTTTCTATGCCTGGAGCAACATCAGCAGAGGGTTAAGAAGAATGCCTGTCCTTGGAAGCGTGGAGATGTAGAAGTAGGATCTCCCTCTTGCTTGAACACTGGGGGGGGGGGGGGGAATCCAAACACAAACAAGGCCAAAGATCCAATTAGGCCAAGAACTCCAGTTGAAACAACTGAGGAGAGCTACAGATTTCAGAACACCAGTGCAGGCAGAGAAGGGAATCCTTTGTGAACAAGAGGGGGGGGGGTTGCACCTTAAAATGTGCAGCCTTATAATTTTATGTTTTAGACACAAAGAAGTTTCACCAGCCATCCCGTTAGCTACACGTACATGACAGAATACAAAACCAAAGGAAAATCGAATGCCTCCGTTTTACAAAAAGCAGTGCCTAAAATGGGTTAAAGCAAGGGGTGGGGGGTGGGGGGGTAAAAGGAGACCTTTGAAGCTGTCCCTTGGCTTCCGAAACATCTGGAGCACACCAAACGTATTAGCATATCAGGGAGAGGCCACGTCGTGGGCTTTGTTGTGGAAGACTTGCACAAAAGGTAATTCTGTATTAGACAGCCCAGTGCCCGTCTCTCACCCTGTCACCGAAAGACAAGGTATCACATTACATATTAAACAGTCAAGCATCCAAAGAGGGCTTTCATTTTCAGCCGCTGCGTGTGTGTGCGTGTGTGGGGGATGGGGATGGCTGGCGCACTTTGAGTTGAGAGAAAAATTGGAAAAGACCGCCCCCTTGGCCGAGGTAGGACCCTCCCGGAGGTATTCAGCGTGCACAGTCTAGGGCCATTACTAGTGAAAACTAAAGTCTATTTTTCGCCCCAATTTTCAAAGAAAAAAAAACTGGATTGTTTGCTTTTTGCTTTGGGGTGCCAGGGAAAATCTGACTTGGGCCAGCTTCGCAGGTTCAACAGGAATACGGACTTTAAGTCCAACTGTAATACACCTGGGTCAGCACCTAAGCTTCTAAATGGACGCTAGGGTCCCTGGGAAGGGGGGTGGGCAGTGCAGAGAGGTCCGCCAAGCCCAGAAAGGTCCACGGACATCCTCCCCACATCAAAACGCTGAGGTGGATGAGAGCAAAGGACAGTTGGGAGGCATGATGTCACTGCCACTCTCATGGTCAACGGAGCACAAGTGAAAGTGGTTTAATACCTCAGCTTATGGAAAATAATGATCCTTTCTCTCAGGAGACTGGCCTCTGGGCAAGAGAGGGCTGCCCTTTGTCAGCTATGGAGATTTCCCATCCCAACCAAGAAAATGCAATCCAAAACTAAGTCCCGATGACCCTTCCAAAGAGCTCCAAGATAAAGAGACAACACAGGTTTTTGTTAAGCTTAACACCCAACAAGTAAAGAGCCAGATAGTCCCACAGGAGCCCTTTACTGTCACTACTCTGTCCCCACAGAACCTCCCTTGCATGCTTGAGTTTTTGAAAAAAGGTGTTAGCAAAAAACCAAACAAGAAATTGATGCAGTAATAATTTAATTAACATGGAGACGTTGGGCCACTGGGTGGGCAAGGAGGAGGTCTGCTTCTATCCTTTTTTCCTAATTCAGAATCAAGCAGATGGCTAAACTGGAGACAGCAGAGCGGGGAAGAGAGGCAGAACCCTTGAGCCCAGAGGGCATGCCGTCACCTTGAGGCACAAAGGAGCAGCCAGCAGACAGGGCACCTGCACACACAGGAAGGGCGAGCGCGAGGCTGCTAAGCACCGAAACAGGCCCTATTCTGGCGCTCTAAACCCCCAAATGAGTGAGCACCACCAGGAGACAAAAGACCGGCCTCCTTCCCACGTCCTGACCAGCAGTCACGAGAAGAAAGAAAACCACCCTCATGGAGAGGCTCCAACAGCCACCATCAAAGAGCCACAGTTGGACCTGAATACAAAAATCACTCGGTGGGAAGGATCCGAGGTCCCTAGGAGATTTCTGGACCAGCCCTGGCAGCTACTGGAACTCCGAGGATCACAATGGCCAGCAAGGTCTACTGTGCGTTTGGCAACCACCCCTTCATTAGGGGTAACGGGCTCTTCCTCCTTACATTCCCCCTCTTTCCACTCGTTCTTCCTCCTCACCACGATTTTTAGAATCGTCACCACAGGTAGAGTATCTTGTATCATAAATAACTGCCCAATGGAAACATCCACGTTCCTCCACAATGAGAAAGTAGTGCTCTCGACTTCTGCATGCAACCATCAATTACTCCTCCATCCCAGGCCCTAATTCCTCTGGGTCCACACCCCAGCCCGATACCTTATTGATTTTGACGCAGGCAAACCAGCCGAAACAGGCCCACCAGGCGACCTCATGTGACTGTCCAGCCAAAGTGTGAATCCTTAGGATCCCCGAGGACACGCAACTCCAGCTCGTATCGGCTGAGTCAAGGGGTGCCCCTGTACAAATGGCCCAGGACCCAACACCCCGGAGGTCGAAAACCGCCTTCCACGTTCAGAGGAGAAGTGCTTAGAGAGGATGTCGGATTTAGGCTGGCATGGAGACAGAGCTATAGAACAATGGCATCGCTGCAGAGCGAGGAACTTAGGAGTCAACACACAGTAGAGGTAAACCCAGGGCATTTTTTTAGAGAAATTCTTTTCGATAGCTTAATGAGACCAACACATTCAGAGTTTTACGTTCAGGTAACCAGACGTGCCACAAAAAAAAAAAAAAAAAAAAAATCAGATTTTTCCCGAATCATACAATTGCACTTCTCCAAAGGGGAGATAGCCACTTACATATACAGCATGTTCTTGGACAACCAGGGATATTCTGCCTTTCATCACCACATGCGTGTGTATTTATCTCTAACGCTGAAGACCATCGACTACATTTACCCCACAGGTGAGTTACCAACCAAAACAGGCTCTCGAATATTAGCAAGTCTCTACAAAGTTACGCAAAGCTGGCTTCAACGCACATCAACAAATCCCTTAAAGTTACTAGTTTGTGTACTAGTCTGTGCTGATAACCAGGCACAACTCCAAATACAGTGTTCTGACATCACAATCTGTAGATGAGAGCCACACCCTTAACCCTAAAACCTCTCCTGCTGCTTCTACTCCCTCATACAATAAAAATGGACCCCAGAGAAGTTCTCCGGCAAGACTGGGAGGGGCAGGAGTTTCCCCGTGACCTCACTGCCTCCCTCACAAACCCAACTGCACACCCACTTTTCAGATGAATAAAAAAGGATTAAGTGGGCTACCCAAAATAAGAAGAAAAAAAAAAAGAAATTTTAAAACTGCTGACAGCAAGCAAGTTCAGAGAGGCCTACTCCCTCCCAGAGCAACATTCTTTCTCTTACTAAAACCTCATGGAAGCAACACAGAAAGCAGAACTCGAGGAACGGGGCCACAGAATCTACAAAGATCTGAGGCACCTAAAATTGATAGCTCTGAAAATTCATCTGTGTTTATGTCTAGTAACGCAAGCACAGATGAATGCACGAACTATGGAAGAAACACTGAGAGCACTCGGGGTGCTTTAAGGGTTTAAGGGCTGACCTAGAATCACTCAGCATCTATTTACATGCCTCAGTTTCCTCCATCTTTCAAGGAAGGAAGACAAGAGATAGAGAAAGAAAGTATTAAGGGAAATGAAACCATGCATGCTGCTGATGAAGGAAACCAAAGCCATGGTGAGGAAAAACTAATTAACTTTAATCAAACATCTATTTTTAAATGCTGGGAAATGATCACATAAACTGGCAATAAAATAAAGGGACAAGCCATAGCTGGATGGCGTTCAGTCCCCAGAGAAACGTCTAAATTCATACAAGCCTGGCTAAAACTGCAGATTTGTCCAAAATGGTCAACAGAGCTGAATGCTTTAAGGACGACATTAATTCCTTCTTGTAAATTTCCACAGTGCCTTTGCAGGAGCCACCATTGCCCCCGGGGAGGAGATCACAGCTAAAAGAATATTAATATTAAGCAATTGCAACACTTTTTACATACTCCTATACATACACATCTAGCACCTTGCCATCCATAATGGATTTCATCAGGACCCCGGCAGGGAAAAACCACAAAAGGCCTATTTCTCCAACAAAAGCCGCAGCAGCCGGAAACAAACCTAAAGCTATTTGGTTTTTATTGTATTTATAGGAACAGACCTTCTATCCCAGGTTCCTCAAGATAAGCCACCAAAAACTGCACCTGACAGACCCGTGGAGCAGCCATCCTCCTCAGAGCCGGATCATTGCAGAGAGACAGAGAGGAAGAAGGACAGAGGGAGGGAGGGAGGAGGGAGGAGGGAGGAGGGAGGAGGGGGAGGGAGGGCGAGCGCGGCGAGCGCGGCTCCCGAGCACTTGTCAACAATCCACCCCTGTACGTAATAAGCAGGCGGCAGTGCGGATTCCGGCAGTGCAGATTCCGCGCGGCAATAGGACGGCCGCGCAGCCCTGGGCCTGGGGGGAGGGGAGGCGCCGGGGAGGGAAGGTTATTTATGTGCAGGGGAGGGAACCCAACACCGAGGAGGAGGGGTCTGGGCCGCTTTCTCCCCCTCCTGATAAATTGAAAGTGGGGGGGGGGGGGAGGAAAAGAGCGACTAGCTTTTCTCCATCCGGCAATTTCCCCAATCTGCAATGCAGACAATTCCTTATTTGAGAATTTCTGCGATGGGGGAGGGGGAGGGGCGGGGGGGGGGAGGCAGGACACCTCTGATGGGGGCGGTCAGTTTAATTGTCCACACTTCTGTGCCCAGTCTGTCAGACCGCCCCCGCCATGCGCACACTGCACCCCCTCCCCGTGGACAGCAGGGGGTCCGTGGCACATTTTCAATGGCATCCCTTTTTAATATCCTAATCTGTGTCATTCAGCACTTGCCTTTTATTTATTTTTATTTGTTTTTTTGGCTGGGAAACCTGGGCAGCGGTCCAGACAGACTGCAGCAATCTCGCTCCGCATGCTCCTCCTCCAGCCCGCCCTCCCCTCCCTTCAATTCCGGCTACCAGGGCGCTTTATTACTTCGGTGATGACCGCTGCCCTCCCCACCCCCAGCCCGCGGACGGCCCTCCCCCACGCACGTAAATTCATCTAATCTAATAACACAGAAGCTGTTTCTCCTCATTGTTTCTTGAGGATCTGTCACAAAACAGGCTCTGTGGCCTGGCAGCTGCTGGGGGGGACGGGGTTGGGGGGGAGGTGGTGGTGAGAGGCAAGAATCCAACAAGGCTGGCCAGCTCCCTGGCCGGCATCTCCCTTCATTTGTCATAAAGCTATTTGATTTTAAAAGTCAATTCTTCTGAAGCTTTTGAACTTCGGCTGCCGATTATAATGTCCAAAACACATGCTCTGAACACCGCCCCACCCTCTACTCTTTATGCCTTTCCAACGGAGGGGGCAAGGGAAGACCTTGGCGTGCCTTCTAAGAATCCACGTGCCATTTAGTTTTACGTCCGATTCATCCAACGGAGGCAGGAAGACAATGCCCCTTACTATTACTTTTAGTTAGTTGTTGTTTAACCATCAAAGGAGCCCCCCTTCTGGGCTTTACACACTTTACATACTTAGACCTCATGAAAACCCTGAAAGCAGACGCCAGCTTTGCTCATGGCACCTAGCGGACAGTTACTCAGATCTGGGGATTATTCTTTCCCCGATGGCGATCTCCTGCTTCCTAAATCACCAAGGCATATCTACCTCCCTCGCTTTTAAACACACAAACAAAAATATCAGGGGGGAGATGATGGTCTTTCCCAATTTCTACTGGCTAGCCACTACTTTAAAATCAGAATTCCGGGCACCTGGGTGGCTCAGTCGGTTGAGAGACCGACTTCAGCTCAGGTCATGATCTCACTGTTCGTGGGTTCGAGCCCACGTCGGGCTTTGTGCTGGCAGCTCAGAGCCTGGAGCCTGTTTCCGATTCTGTGTGTGTGTGTCTCTCTCTCTCTCTCTCTCTCTCTCTCTCTCTCTGCCCCTTCCCTGCTCATCATCTGTCTCTGTCTCTTGAAAATAAATGTTTTAAAAAAAAAAAAGCATCATGATCTATATAAAAATTAAATAAAATAAAATCAGAATGCCGAGTTGGACCTTAGAGGCAATGTAGCATAATCCCCCCACTTTGCAGATGAGCAAACGGAGGCTTATGCAGGTATAGTTCTTAACCAAGATGAGAGCTACTTCCTCATAAGGTCTCAAAAGAAGGTCATCTGGGAATCCTGGGGTATCTGGGGATGCGGCAAGCGAACCCACTGGAAAAACCTCATGATATAATTCCCTGTAGAAGTCACAGGGCTGGAAAATCCCTCCCCAGTCCTCTCCTGCTCAGCAGGAGCCCACAGAGCCAGACCCTCACTGGGTTCTCTCTGGTGCAGTATATCCCTAGAATGTTAAACAACTGTTTGGCATGTATCCCACTGCCGCAGAAGTTATACACAGTCAATTAAAGGATATTTAAGGGATGGCTATTTGGCTTTTTTCCTCTTCTTTTCTACGGAGACTTGGCTTTTAGAGCCCTCAGTAATCAAAAGCACCCAACACAGAACTGGAAGTGGGGTCCAGTACTTCTGGGAAAACGTAAGAAAGAAAGAAGGAACCACAAGACCTAAAATAACTGGCCAGAAACACAGCTTGGGGGATCATGTATGGAGGTCATCCTTAACATCCCAGCCCTGATGCCTCCAACATGGGAGTGTACATAGCCATCTGGGTCTTTTCTTTTTCTTTTTTATTTTTTTTAATCTCTACTCTCCCTGACTTCATGGCTTCTTCCTCCTCCCAATGTCTAGAAAGTAACTAAGTACTTAAAATTAAAAAGGTCAGACCTAGTAACAGTGTTGGCCCAGACTGCTTTTACTTCCAAGACCATCATCAGGTTCCGATCCTGCAACGCCATATTCCCTAAAATGCATGCTTAGTTAGCCCCGTGTGTCCACTTTCCTGACCTGCGCTCTACTGCTGGGTCAGGACAAGAGCTGAAAAGCTCTTGCCTATGCAATCCAGTAGCTTCTGAATGGTTTCGATAAAACGCTGGTTAACCAAAGAGGAAATGCAGCAAGAGTACCAGATACATGGACTTACAGCAGCCTCTGGGGGACACATAATAAAAACAGAGAACAGGGTTCAGTTTCTGAACAAAAATACCACGTTCAATACTGAAATTCTGAGCAAGTGGGTAGAGCAGGGTGAGACAGGCAAGGACTGCAAGGATGCTTTCTTTGTTCATACAACTGACGGCAACACCAGCAAAGTTTTAACGTTCAAAGATCTGAGCAAGTCCAAAGTTTTAAATGAAAACTCCCCAAGTGTCCTCAACATCGGTCTCCCTGCTTTAGTTTAATGCCAAAAATACCTGTAAAATGCACAGCCAAACCCAATTACTAAATCATTACCTATATGCTCCGCCTACCACACGCTTCATTACTTTCAGTCCTACTTCTTAAATACATGTATTTGTGCTATATTATTTCACTGAGCTTGATTACGAACGTCACGAAATGGGGGTTGCTCTGGGTTAAGTCTTAGGGGATTGTTTATTCCCCCCAACTCAACACGGGGTTGTTACTAAGCTCGTCTATCCATGATTTTGCTTATTCTTTGCCTGTTTTCACTGTGGTTCATCACACTCCCCTGTTTGATGATCTCCTCCAGAGACTTCGAAGTATTGCCCGTTTGTTGCTATCAGGAACCACGCTGCAAACATCCTTCTGCCTATCTTCTGGAAAGCATGTGCTGGACTTTCTCCGGGATACATACTGAGAAGTACAACTGTCAGAAATCCTTGGATACGCAAATACGAATTTACAAGTTCATGGCAAACTGGTTTCCAAAGCAGGGGTCAATTTTTGCTTGTGTATCGCTGTAATCTCCAAATGCTTAAATATAAAGTCCTGTTACTTAGGACTGCAGAGGACAAAGTACTCCAACTGCTACTTCCGAAGAGATGAGAATTTCAGGAAGGATCCCTCCCTAAGAAATGCTATGCGGCCAGCCAGCTACATGGCCACCATCCACCTAATTATCACCTAAGCGCCAGGACATCCAAGGACATACATTGCTCCTGGGAGCTTCAGAACGGAGGACCCACCTGCATGTGCCACCATTTCATTGCCTCCCACTTGGGTCAACTCCAGCAGCCCCACCACCTGCACGTAGCATCTTGAAAATAAGTGACTGGAGCAAACCCCAATTTAGGATTTGGATAAAATGTGAGAGCACAATTCACTTGCACACCTTCATCAGATTTGGGTATCTAATACTGCTGTGCTGATTAATTAAAGAAGCTGCTTCGTAAGCATGCAGACTTGTTTTATTCATGTATCCAATCAGGGAAGTCAGCTCACATTGAGAGCTGGGACCTAACTCAAAAAGGAAAGATAGGCCTTACAAAATTGGAGCAAGTCACCAAGTACTTCTTATCATCCATGACCTGCTTTCAAAAGTTCTCCCATTTCTTGCCACCTACGTAAAAGTTACTGCATACAAACAGTGACACCTTACCAATCCAGTATCCAAAAACCACTCATCACAAAGGAAGAACAGGGTGAAGTGGGTTCTCAAGGTTGTAGAGTCTGAGAATTTCACAAAGGAAATAGAGGGTGTTAATGATCACACTGCATTAGCCATGTATTGATAAAGACACATCTGTTATTTGGGCTGAACTACACGATATTGATCATATCACCTACACTGTGAAAATGAGCCAATGCAGAAAAGTGATCCACAGGGCTAATATCTGTCTTTCAAAAATATTATTTAAGTGTGGGCCCTTTACAGCAGCCAACATAATAATAATAAACATTACTTGTTAGAATTCTATTTAAGTAAAAGTTAATTCACTGGCAATATACCAAAAGGAATTAGGTACATACGGAGTCTGGCTTGGACTCTTTCCAAGAGGGCTTGGTAATTCCGGAAGAACTAACAGCGTTCAACTGTATAATTCATGTGGCTGGCCCTATAGCCACCGTGACTTCAAGGCCACACTGTACAATTATAAAATAATACCAACAATTACAAGACACAGTAGGGAGATGGAGGCTGGGTGACTGTATATTAACTGGTGAAACTTGGTTGCTATGGATTTAGTCACAAATACCAATGAAATGGCACGACAATTAAAACAGGAAGTTCAAATTAAGAAGCTCCAAGAAAAGGCAATGTTCCATCAGGTTTTTCTTATTTAAGGGGGGAAGAAACGAAAAACCAAATGGGTAACTGGGTGGCTCAGTTGGTTAAGTGTCCCTTTGGCTCACATCATGATCTCATAATTCATGGGTTCGAGCCCCAGTAGGGCTCTCTGCTGTTAGCACAGACTGATGCTTCAGATCCTCTGCTCTCTTCTTTATCTGCCCCTCCCCCACTCACACTCTTTTCTCTCAAAAAAAAAAAAAAAGGCATTATAAATTTTTAAATAAAGAAAACACAACTGATTTGCTAAACATCTAGTAGTAAAGAACCTTCATGGTTTACAGCACACACACCACAGTGTGGACAAGGCTGCCTGGTTCTAACCCTACCCTTCATCAACTGTGTGAACTTAAGCAGAGGATCAGTGAATGCCTTCAGTTGCCTCTGTTAAATGGGCAGGACAACCGTGATTGATTAAATTAAGGCATTAATTATACACGTAAAAGGGTTAGTGCTACATAGTAAACACTGTTAAGTTACCTATATGCCTTAATAAACTTTGGTGCTAATGAATCTTGCTTTTAATTATTTGGTTGTAAAGAGACACAAGATAAAATGTGCTTTAGCTTTCAATGTATTTTTTGAAATGACTCAGGGAATGGATTTGTAAAAAGGTAAACGCAGAAATGATGACAAGTTAGAGAAGATTAGAATGTTGAGAGCTTAAAAACATGACCTGCAGAAGTATCAAGTAAAATTCAACCACAATTACAACACGGTCATTTGGCCTACTTAGAAAGAAATGAGTAAGGGAAAACCATGTTTGAGAAGGACTCAAAGGTCCTTTGTGTCCTGAGGTCACAACCGAAGAGTCGTTCATCTCCTTCTCCAATCTGATTCTGACAAAACCCCTATTCCCATAGGGTGGTAGGGTGGGAACAAACTGAAAAACTATTTCTGGAGAGCATCGTGGTCATAGATGCCAATTTGTTTAAAGTCTAATTCAGCAAGCTCGCTTCTAAAACGTAATAGAAGATATTAACGAGAGAAAGATTTACGTGCAAGGATTTCAACATAGTTTAACAATTCTGTTGCCCCTTTTACTGGCTCAAATTCTATCTGCATCCAGTTTAAAAAAAATAAATTAAGGGCACCTGGCAGGCTCAGTCAATGGAGTATACGCCTCTCGAGTTGGGAGTTTGAGCCCCACATTGACTGTAGAGACTACTTAAAAATACAATCTTAGAGAGCGAGCAAGAGAGAGAGAGAGAGAGACAGAGAGAGAGAGAGAGAAAGAGAAAGAGAAAGAGAGAGAGAGAAAGAGAGAAAGAATTCTTTTCCCATCAGCTTCCTAAGCCATGCACTATACTAACAGTGCTTTGGTTTTGCAACCTGATGGCACCCCCCCACACGGGGGGGGGGGGGGGGGGGCGGGGCGTGAAAGCATGGAGGTAGCTAGATCCTGTGTCCATGGCAACTAACACAGTGTCTTTTTTAAATTTTTTTTTAATGTTTTACTTATTTTTCAGAGAAAGAGAGAGAGAGAGGGCGGAAGCGCGCGCGGGCAGGGGAGGGTCAGAGAGAGAGGGAGACACAGAATCCGAAGACAGGCTCCAGCTCCAGGCTCTGAGCTAGCTGTCAGCACAGAGCCTAACATGGGGCTCGAACCCACGAACCGTGAGATCATGACCTGAGCCGAAGCCGGACGCCCAACTGACTGAGCCACCCAGGTGCCCCACTAACACAGTGTCTTAACTTGCTCTCTCAAGCCTCTGACTTCGTACATGCAGATCCCTCTTTTGGAGTATTTCTCCTCTGTCTCCCTAGAAAGCTCTCCCGCCGTCAGCCTTCAGTGATACTTCAAAGTAATACCCACAGCGACAAGCAAACATCTACTGTCCTGTTCTCTGAACCAGAGGATTTAGTCTTGCTCATCTTAAGAACTCTCAAAACCTAGCCTAGAGAACACCTGCCAAGACCCAATAAATACTGCTCAAAGAACAGGTTGCTCCTGCAGACCATTTCAGGACCTTCAGAGCCTGACACACTCTTACCTTCCTCCAGAAGAAAAGGTCTCCAACAATTCTCTATCTAGAAATATTTGGCTAGGAACACATCTTGTAATTTAGAATACTTGATTTTTTTAGCAGTTACTGATCAAAATTAGGAATTCTTAAGGGAAAAGATCTAATTTTCAAATTTTCAGGTGAAAACTAAGATCTTATGAACATTATGTAACACTCACTAACCTTCATAATATATTTTCCCCGACATTTAATCCCTTATTAGTTTCATTATTAAAGTTTTTGTTTTAGAGCCAATGATTTCTTTCCATCTGTAAAACTATTCGGGCCTTCCCCAAAGATTGACCTGTTATACCCTGCTAACTTACACAAACTCATTTTGTTACTACTGTGTTCAAATAAAAGCCAAAATTAACTATAATCCTCCCACCTTTTTCCACAGAGTGGAACTACATCAGTCACTTAATTCTGTGTGTATTCTTTGTGGTATTTTCCTTAAAGGTTTCACGTGCCATCCAGGCAACGAATACTGAACACAGAACATATTTTTTACAAGATATTACACGATAAAAAAAATAAATTTAAAAGAACCACGTTTCCCAAAACTTTGTAACAGAAGGAAAGACTCCCAAGGTTTTAAATTGCAGAGATTTCACTGCATCAAATATTAAATGGAGCTTAAAAGAAACAGAAGTATAGAGAAAATAGATTAGAGGAAATAAACTAGTTGTAAGAAGCAGTATCCTCTCCAGTGGCAGTCTTTATAGTTTTCTGAAATTTCCACGCTTTCTACAATAAATTACATTAAGGGGCACCTTGGGGGCTCACTCGGTTAAGTGTCCAATTTCAGCCCAGGTCATGATCTCACGATTCATGAGTTCAAGCCCTGCGTCGGGCTCTGTGCTGACGGCTCAGAGCCTGGAGCCTGCTTCGGATTCGCTCTCTCCCTCTCCCTCTCTCTCTCTGTACCACCCTGGCTCACGTATTCTTTCTCTCAAAATAAATAAAAAACAACAATGAATTACTTTAATAACATATTGGTGAAAAAAGACGTTAATGATTATTTAAATGGAATCACAAGGAAAATGGATGTGTCGCCCAGATGGAAGTAGTACCAGCCACAAAAGAAGTGCTCAGTGATGAAAGCAGTTCTATGAAACATGGACTCCCGGAGAGCTAACAAAAAACGAAGACAAAGTAAAGAACAGCAGACAATGACAACTTTGAAACCAAGAATACATTGCTATATTGAAGTCAGGGATAATATGAATGCCATGATTAATTAATACCACAGGAAAAGTATTCTCAAATAGCTCAAAACACTAAAAGGCAGGTGAATAAAACAGGAACATGTTTTCACTCGGTCGGCATTGCCTACATACGCAACATACCACGAAGACAGCTAAAAGAAGGTTTCTAAATTGAACTACCCTGACTATCTAGAAAAACCTGCTCCCAAATACAACAACAACACGACAGAGCTTGAGGACAAAAGAGAAGCCACCACTATGTTCATTCAGTCTCTACAGCTGTACGGGTTAACACAGTAGCCTATAGTCACAAAGCCTATAGGACTTTTTTTTTTTTTAATGTTTCTTTATTTTTGAGACAGAGAGCATGAGCTGGGGAAGGGCAGAGAGAGGGAGACACAGAATCCGCAGCAGGCTCCAGGCTCTGAGCCATCAGCACAGAGACCGACATGGGGATCGAACTCATCAACCGCAAGATCATGATCTGAGCCAAAGACAAGACACTCAACCAACTGAGCCACCCAGCGCCCCATACTTTAATGAAATAAAACTAATCAGACCAGCTAAGTATCAAGGACTCACGGACTCCTAGATGGCTACCGTATACAATAAAGCAGACTCCAAGCATAACCATCACTGTGGAAAGTTCTACAGAGCAGTACTCATCTACAGATTCTTCACGAATGTGGTCTCAAGATTCTTTCGTCAAGTCCATAGATGGCAACATGTTGCCCCTGAGTGTCTCTGCTGTCCTCTGCTAGAGCTCAGACCCAATAAACAGGACAAGTCAGACAGACAGGGACTTCTTTCCAGGCAGCATAACCATCACTGTGGAAAGTTCTACAGGGCAGTACTCATCTACAGATTCTTCACGAATGTGGTCTCAAGATTCTTTCGTCAAGGCCATAGATGGCAACATGTTGCCCCTGAGTGTCTCTGCTGTCCTCTGCTAGAGCTCAGACCCGATAAACAGGACAAGTCAGACAGACAGGGACTTCTTTCCAGGCAGCAGGGTGAAAAAAAGAGGGGCACAAACGGAGCAGCAAGGAGACAAACCCCCTTCAAGCCAGCAGCAGATGGCCCCCAGTGTAATCAGTCTAGCTTTCAGATGAGGGGAGAAGGGAAAACCGCAGGTTAGACCCATTTATAAAAAGCTGCGAGCTTATTCCGTAAACTGAGAACTGTAGAGAAACCCTTGGCAAAGCAGTTACCCCGAAAGGTGATTTTCATCATCAAGGATTTTAGGCAATCCTGATATAGCTTGAAAGTAGAAGGCTAGTGATCACCACTTAATACTCATGAACCAAGTGCCACATGAAATCGTTCAAAGTTAGACTCACATTTTGCTGCCCTCAAGGCTATAGGTAGAAATAAAGGTGTAAAAACCCCACAAACAGAGGATTCTGGGCTCACTGCCTCAGTTCCTACATACACAGGGGACCTCCAGAAAGAAACCACCACCGTGCATTCATTCCTGTATGCAGGTGGGGGTCGAGGGATGGGGAAAAGCTTCACATGCCACGGGAAAGAAAAACACAGTGGTCACAGAGGATGCCAGTCTTCTAGAGCTTTCCACACTCCCCCAAATTCTGCAAAAGTATCCAAACGTTTCCTAGAGTAGAATCTGGCAATTAGGAAGAACGCTGTGGAGCGCCAGGATTAAACAGCTGGCTCTTCATTTCGGCTCAGGTCATGCATGATCTCTTGGCTCGGGAGACAGAGCCCCTCATAGGGCTCCGTGCTGACAGCAAGGAGCCTGCTTAGGATTTTCTCTCTTTCTCTCTCTCTCTCTCTCTCTCTCTCTCTCTCTCTCTCTCTCCCTTCTCTGACCCTCCCCCACTCACTGAGCTCTGTCAAAATGAATGAATAAACAAACAAAACAGAACAAAACAAAACAAAACAAAACAGGAGCATCTGGGTGGCTCAGTTCATTGAGCATCCCGCTTCGGCTCAGGTCATGATCGCATGGTTCATGAGTTCCAGCCCCACGTGGGGCTCACTGGTGTCAGCGTAGAGCCCACTTCAGATTCTCTGTTCCCCTCTCTTCGCCCCTCCCCCACTCATACTCATTCTCATTTTCTCTCTCTCTCTCTCTCAAAAATAAGCATTAAAAAAACAAAAAGTAAGGGGGCGCCTGGGTGGCTCAGTCGGGTAAGGGTCCAACTTCGGCTCAGGTCATGATCTCACAGTTTGTGGGTTCTGTGCTGACAGCTCAGAACCTGGAGCCTGTTTCGGATTCTGTGTCTCCCTCTCTCTCTGCCCCTCCCTTGTTCGCACTCTGTCTCTGTCTCAAAAAAAAAAAAAAATTAGTATTAAAAAAAATCAAAAGTAAGAACAACGCAAACAGGCCATAAACATCAGCCTATCAGTCATCATGGAAACAAAAGCAAACAGGACAAAGGGACGTCTCTAGTGTTCTAGTGTTGTATTTGAGCTAAGAAACCCACGAAGGGCGGATTGTTCACGGTGGTACCCGGTTACCTGTACAAACAGACCTACTATGACGTCTGTGCTCGTTACAACATATCAACTTTTTCGACACATCTGATATTGCTCTAAGTGGCTAGAATCCAGGAACTGTGGTTGAATGATTTGACTGATGGCAATGTGAATGGTTACGTAACGTAGCCTCTAGGACTTCTAAAAGGCTGCTGCAAATATAGAAGTCCTAGAATTTTCTTTCCTTGACCCTCCCCTGAAGTTGCGTGGCCAGGATGAAGGACTCCCGGGGCCACTTTCTCCTTCCGCCTCCCTCCAGGCATCTCGCCTCCTCCCTCCTCCCCACACCACGGGCCAGCCCAGAAACCTCAGGGATGACAGGATGGAGCGTGCTGTGCGCTGCTGGGTCACCCCCACATACACCAAACTCCTGCTACCGCTCCTGGGGCGGGTTTTTCCCATTCCCAGGAAGGACCTACTGGGGAAAACTAGGGTTCGCTTCCTTCTAGCTCGGGCAGAGGATCTGTGCTCCGACGCCCAGGGTGAGGTCTGATCACAGGATGATGACGTCCAGACCCAGGGAATGGGGCAAACAGATTTTAATACAGCCCCTGAGGTATGCTGTTTTATGACACAGCTCCGGCTTTTATGGGAAGCAGTTAGGTAATGTGTATCTACAACCTGGATCACAATTACCCTTTGAATGCTCGCTTCCTGCCAGATACTAAGGACCTTAAATAAATCATCTCATTAATCCCAAGAATATGGCCTCTGAGAAAGAAATTATGACTCCATTTACAAAGCTGGGAAACAAGGAACAAGAGCCAGACAGAACGGCCATGTCGTGTGTGACAGGGATGACAGCATGACCCTCCCTGCCACTGTCCCCAAGTGGAGTTGGACGGCAGTAGTCTCCAGGGGCTCAGATCTGGCAGGAGGCTGAATACCCAGCGCTTTCCCCCCAGGAAGCCTCTAGAGCCTCGCGTTCTCGGCTCCAGGGCCCTGAGCTCTGTTTTACAGAACAGGGCGTCCTTGAGGATGCCACATACAGACACCCCCAGCTCTCTGTGCCCGGCCCCTGCCCCTACCAGTCAATTCCTCAGACTCCAAGCACTCGAGCTGGATTCTTTTTCACAAAGGGGCTAAGATACTGGAGGAGGAGGTAGGGGGGAGCCGGCCAGCCAGAGGGCCATAGCCTCCCATCCACTACCACGAGCAGCCACTTGATGGCAATCTTCACCTATTCCCTTGGAATTCTTCCATAAAGAGCGACCCCAGGAGGGTAGGAGCGATGGAGAACTTGGGACAGTGCTAGAAAAGGCACCCGTGCCGGACCCGAGCAGGCAGAGGCAGAGGCATCAAAGGATGGATCGAGAAAGCACGCCCACATGCTCCCCTGGGTTATTCTCCGGGCCCTGGGTGGAAGCGATCATACAGCTTTCTACAGTCAGACAACTCAGGAAGACGGAAATTTCTCGGGCCTGGGACACAAGCACATCGGGCTTTCCATCAACAGATTGAAGCACAAGGCAGACAGATGGTAACAAACAGGGTAATAAATCAACGGCAAACTTCTGCTCCTGATCTCAGCACCTTGCCCTCTGAAACCATCGTGGGGGGGGGGGGGGGGGGAGGCCAAAAAATGAGAAAAGGCAACTTTCCTGCTTTGAGGGGTGTCACACCTGTTGAATAAAGCAGCCCAGCACTTTTCTTATTTAAATTAGAAACGAGGGGGAAAAAACTCAAAGCTATGTGCCTCTATCTTCTAAAGAAAAGGCTCTCCAGGAAAAAAAAAAAAAAAATGAGGGGGGGGTTGGAATACCTTGCAAAGTACATTCACGGTAGGAAGATTAACATCAAGATGGTGGGGGGAGGGTCAGCATGATCAGAAAACGGTCCGGGGTCTTGACACGGAGAAGGGGTCCCCCCCCCCCACAGTTCCACCTGGCCCTTTGTGACGGCTTCCAAACTCTTGGCTTCTCGATTTATAAGAAGAGTTCAGGCAGAGAGTGGAGGGTTTGCCAATATTTTCCTCCGAGGGATTCAGAAAGTGCCAGCTGAGAGCCTTCCAACTCACCCTTTAAAACTCTGTAACACTTTCCAACTGAGTAAACTGGAAAGGCCCTTTTCAAATAACACTGGGCTGAAGTTGGGTAAACTGCTGAGTGTGGACAGGGGGCCGCTCTGGGACAGGCTGAGCAGTTTGCAGTGCAGATCCCGCTAGAAACCACCAGGCCTTCCTGCGTGCCCCAACAATACACATGCACCCACTCCGCTGGCCTGCGGAGGATTCGCCAACCTTCTAGAGCATCGCCCCGAAGGGGAGGCGCAAGGTTTCCGGAACGCAGAGTCAAAATCCTTCATGAAGACCCCGATCCCGTCAGAAGGAAGGGGTCGGAATTAAGAGAGGTGAAGGTTTCCCTAAGGGAGGCCTTGAGCTGCCTTCGTGCATCAGAAGGCAACCAAGATCGTCCAGAGCCCTGGAAAAACTGGAAGGAAGGCTCTGGCACTTGGGGCAGCACCAGAAGCTGGCAGCGGGAAGTCTCAGGCACAGATGTCTTTCCCGGTCACCCAGCAGGCCCAGGCGCCACGCGTGATCCAGATACCCACCCACCTGTCAGAGGGAAACCCGGAGCGGGCTGTAGGAATGACCTGGAAGACCCCGGCAGGGCAGGTCACACGGAAGAGGCCCTATGTGTACAAAGGGCTGAGATCATCAGATCCAAAGCAGGAAGGGGCCCACAGGCTAGTGAGAGGTAGGGAATGGTGGAGGCGAGCAACAGGGCCCCGGGCGCTAGCAAGCTCCAGAAAGGAGAACTCTAAAGCTGTCCTTGCACACAGGGCCAGCCTGGCGGACGCCGGCGACCTGGCTCCATATAACGGGCAGGTCTGAAGTTATAAAACAGCTCATGTTTCCCTCACTGGCCCCCAACCTCCTCGCAGGAGAGACCTCTACTGTTTTATGATCTTTCAGAAAGAAAATCATGAGGAAGCAGATTTCGGGACCCTGCAGAAGCACCCCGAAACCTACAGAGAAAGCTGGAGGGACACAGGGGATTGGCAGGTGAGATTCAGTAACAAGTTGTAAATTAAGGGATTTATGGGGTGTTGGGTAATTTCCCCCAAAACATGCCCAGTTATCGCCCTTCTGGCTTTAAAGATACTCCATACAGGACATCAAACATTTAACGGAGCTCAAATAGGAACATGTGATCTCCCAATAAACTAGGAAAAAAAGTCCTCTAAATGTGGGGAAAATGGGATCTAAGAAAGGCCCAAGCAAAACAAAACTGCACTGGTCCATCGTGGTAGATCCGACAGTAGTCACAGCTCTCTAAAAACACCCATTACAGAACTTAAATCGTGAACCAGCGAGGACCGAGACAACATGGGAGGCCTGGATCTCCAGGAAGGAGGGGGTGGGGGACATTACCGTTTACAAGAGTGTACACAGATCAATTCCATGGCTGGACAGGACCCCTCTGGCAGAGGGCAGCGCAATCTGGGGACCCCACAGGCTCCTCCCTTTCTACACACGTTTTGGTAAGTACAACTGGTTGGAAAGTAATGTTGTAAGTGACACTCATAGCATAGAAGAAGAAACTGAAGTAGTGTGGAAAATACAAAGGAGAGCGCCTGGGTGGCTCAGTCAGTTAAGCGTCTGACTCTGGATTTCGGTTCAGGTCATGAATTTGAGACCCGCACTGGGCTCCATGCTGACAGTGCAGAGCCTGCTTGAGATATTCTCTCTCGCGCGCGCGCGCTCTCTCAAAATAAATACATAAAACTTGAAGCATACATACAAATGAAATGAATTCATGTAGAACGAAGATTTTTCAACCTCAAATAATGTCATGATTTCTCCCAAATTGACAACAGAAACATCCATCTCGATTGCCACACCTTCCCAAACCCCTGGAGCCTTTGAAATACCCTGTTTGCCCCTTCCTTGGGGGATCTTGGCCTACAACAAGCAGCCTCTTTGCTCATGGGTTTTGTTTCAATCCCCACTGATAAGGGATTTAGGAAAACCCAAGAGAGGTCTCAAAAAAGCAGGCGCTCAAGAAATAAAAACCCAAGGGGCACCTGGGTGGCTCAGGCAGTTAACGGTCCAACTTCAGGTCAGGTCATGATCTCACAGTCCATGGGTTCAAGCCCTGCATCAGCCTCTGTGCTGACAGCCCAGAGCCTGGAGCCTGCTTCCCATTCTGCGTCTCCCTCTCTCTCTGCCCCTCCCCCGCTAGTGTGCACCCACCACGCATGCACTCTCTTCTCGCAAAAATAAACATTAAAAATTTAAAAAAATAATAAAGAAATAAAACCCCAAGCGTAATTCCATCCAATTGGGAGGAACAAGAACTTCTCCAGGCTCAAACACAGTCTTAGGGGTTCCTGACCTACCAGGAAATCGTCCTGGGGCCTAAGCACAAAAGGTCGAGACCTGCTGCAGATGGACATGGAAATTAACTGAACCTAAAATTAAAATGTGATGAGACTGTCACCACCTCAAACCTCTACCCCAGTACTAGTACTATTTGCCGCCCCACCCCACTCCCCCAATTCCTATGCCGAAGGCTGAACACCCGACATGACTGGATTTGGACGGAGCCTGTGAGGAGGTCCATACAGGACATACAGAGGTGAGCAAAGTCAAGGAGGTCATGATGGGGGAAGCACTAATCTGATGGGGCTGATGGCCTCAAAGAGAAGGAAGACAGACCCGGATGCTCTCCCCCCTGACCCCCGCACCCCACGCCATGTCCGCCTGGTGAGGACACGGCCAGGAAGTAATCCTGCACCAGAAACAGGACTGGCTGGTACCCTGGATGCGGACATCCAGCCTCCAGAACGAGAAACACACTTGTGTTGTTCAAACCACCCCACCCAGTCAGTCTACGGCACATTGTGGTGGGAGCCTGCGCTGACTAATACACAGACTTCTGCCACAGCCCAAGAAAAGCCCTCCCGTGCCGCCAGTCTATGCTTTTGCACCCACAGGCCGGGGGGCAGCTCAAGAGCTCCGGACGAGAACCACTCCACCTGAACACACACGTATTCGGCAGAGAAGGGATATGCCCTATGGGTGCCTCTTTAGCATGCCTTCGAGGAAAGCCAGGACGGGGACACCAAGGCCACGATTTCTTAATACTTGCAGAATGGCACTACCAGAAAGGGGGGGGACACCGACCGGGGAGGAGAGGCCGAGCTGTTCAAAGGGCCAACCTGGACTTGCACGCAGCTCAGAACCAAATCCTGAATGCCGGTTCAAGACAGAGAATCTGGGGCACCTGGGCAGCTCAAGGTGTTAAGTGTCCAACTTCAGCTCAGGTCATGATCTCGCGGGGAGTTTGAACCCCGAGTCGGGTTCTGTGCTGTCAGCACAGAGCCCGCTTCAGATCGGCTGTTCCCCTCTCTGTCTGCCCCTTTCCCTGTTTGTGCACAATCTCTCGCTCAAAAATAACTAAAAACATTAAAAAGTAATTAATAATATTAACCTCGCTCCACAAACGCCACCAGGAACCCGTGAAGAGCATTTGTGACCACGTCCAGTTGTGGGGTCTTACCGTGCCTACCAAGCCAGGGCTTCTAAGAGTTGCATATCGGACACACGTGAGCCACTGGCCTTGAGGCCCCTTCAAGTCTCAACAGACAGTCTCAGGCATCTGGAACATTCTGGGCAAATACCATAAACCCACCCATCACCATAAAAGCTCGTGAAAAATCAAGACAGCCACGGTGACAAACCCCAAAATGAACACAGACTTTCAAAGAAGTCAAATGAAATGGGAAGGGCAGGAGCAACACCTCTGGGCTGATGGGAAAGTCCTGGGTCTACACGAGCACTGGTCACCTGGGTATATGAGCATCTCTACATCCAACGAATTGTATGAGTAAGATGTGTGATTTCATGCAGTGCATAGTTTTCCTCAAATATATAAAAGGGGGGAGTGGGGGAGCAGTGTGCAAGATGGGAGTCAGGAGTCCTGGGGTCAAGTCCTGATTTGCCGTGCAGCCTTGTACAAGGTGCCTAGCACTGGAGACGCACTACACAAACCCACAAAACCGAACAGTAATAGCTTACAATAATGTTATGAGATTAGAAGCAGTAACTTCTTTCTAAAATAGCCTAATTTTAGGGGGCGCCTGTGTAGCTCAGTTGGTTGGACGTCTGACTTTGGCTCATGATCTCATGGTTTGGAAGTTTGAGCCCTGCATCGGGCTCTGTACTGACAGTGCAGAGCCTCCTTGGGATCCTCTCTCTCCCCTCTCTCTCTGCCTCTCCCCTGTGCTCACACTTGCTTTCGCACGCTCTCTCTCTCTCAAAATAAAGAAAAGCCCAATTTAAAAAAAAAATTTTTAACGATTTTACTTTATTTTTGAGAGAGAGAGAGAGACAGCGTGAGCAGGGGAGGGGCAGAGAGAGAGGGAGACACAGAATCTGAAGCAGGCTCCGGGCTCTGTGCGGTCAGCACAGAGCCTGATACGGGGCTTGAACTCACGAACCGCGAAATCATGACCTGAGCCGAAGCCGGACGCGTAACCGACTGAGCCCCCCAGGCGCCCCAGAAAAGCCCAATTTTAATGTAAACTCCCAAGCAATGTATCTTGTACCTGAAGAGGCATTCCACAACCGTGGTTAAGAAGGGCTGCAAGGATGACCCAATTCCAAGAATCTTTAGGATGATAAGACAAATGTTATCACAATTATGAATAAACATGCACTTTGGAGACAGGGAAACCAGCATGGGCTGTGATCCGGGGAGTACCTGTGCACACTTCCAGAATAAAACCTGGAGTCACACGTGGGACACTCAAGCCCTAAATGGAGAGAGGAGCGTGTCCACAGCACGGCAGAAGGTGCTGGATGGGGAGTGGGGAGTGGCCGGCGGGCAGAGCGCGGTCTGCACACTAGTCCGCGCTTCACATGCGCTACAGAGAACCCAGGCGTCGGGCGGACAGCAGCAGGGAGCTGGGATGGAGCTCTTCTCTCGTGGGCTTTCTGCCCATTGTGGGGAGAGCACTCACCATTAGCAAACCGCAAGAATACAAGGTCATGCAGGGAGAAACTCTATGCAGAGACATATTACAAGGCAAAATGGGAAAGGGTAACTGACAAAGGAGCAAGTCACAGGAAGGATACTCTGGTTCAAACCTCCAGGCGTAAGCAGGAACCTGAAATCCAGGCAGGGATCAAGCACACAGTTATCTAAAGGGAGGGAGTTGTAAACAGAAGGAGCAGAAAGCCCAAAAATTCTGGTGGGTTTGAAGAGCAAGGAGGCCAAACCACCAGGGGACACAATGGTAAGGAGATGGGACAGATACTGTGGCCCGCAGGGGCGTATCACGCCAAGAGTCAGGGAAACACTGCAGGAACAGAGCGAGCACGAATCTGCATTCATAAATGACTATTCTGGCCACCGCCTGGTGGGGTAAAAAGGTAGAAGCTAAGAGAGCATCAGGGATCTCAGCCCAAGCTGGGGGTTACGGACTAGTGGCAGTAGTGCAAATTCAGTTTTGGAACAGGATTTGCTAAAGGACAGAACTCAAAGTGTGGAAAAATCAGAGAAATACAACTAACTTCCGAGGTTTAGTCCCAAGTAACTAGAAGAATGGAACTGGTGTTTACGGACCATGGGAAGACAGGCAGAGCAGAGGACAGATGGCGGAGACAGAGCTGGCTCAGAACACCTCATGTTCATGAGGCCTTCCCAAGAAATCAAAGTGTAGAAGGCAAGTAAGCAAGTGGAGTTCAGGACAGGTTCGATCATGTCAAATGCTTCCAACGGGGCAAATAAGGGGACACTGCCTGGAAACTTGATTTGGCAACTGAGGTCATCAGTAAGCCTTAGTCGTGGCCTCATTCTAGGGGTTCAAAGGAATATGAAAGGGGAAAGGATATTAACATGAATATAAACAGTAGAGGGAGACGGATTGCTTAGACATTTTCTGTCCAGGAACTCTGGAATAAAGAGAGATTCACAGCAGGAGGGAGATACAAGATCAGCGGGAGGGATTATTTTATTACGACAACACGTTCTGCTTACTGATGGCAATCACCGGATAGAGAAGTAAATAATTAAGAGGGAGAAGTTCCAGGGATCAGAGCGGACTTCCACCCTTTTGCCCTCAGGACCAAGCTGGGCTTCTCTAAGAAAGGAGACCAGCAGCAAGACGGACCACACCCACAACTATATGCCACCCCCCAACCCCCACCCCCGACCGGGTCCTATGCCTTTCCTCTTAAGTCAGCTCAAGATGTGATGAGGACAGAATCTGGAACAGCGCTGACAGAGGCGGCGGGCTGAGAGAAACGGAGGGGCAGGGGCCCCACGCACAAGGGGACAGGAAAAAAGAGCTACTTGAATTCCGTTCTGTTACCCACAAGACAACCTACATTCTAAAGACTCAATCAAGTATCAACCAATGGGACCTGTATCGAGAAATGTCCCATGTGCATCACACACAGGTCCTACAGTGACGGCACCAAAGCCACGGAGAAAGACATCAAGCCTCGGTTTTAAATGTTTATTTATTTGAGAGAGACAGAGAGACAGAGACAGAGAGACAGAGAGCGTGAGTGGGAGTGGGGCAGCGAGTGGGGAGACAGAATCTGAAGCAGGTTCCAGGCTCTGGCTGATAGCACAGAGCTTGACGCGAGGCTCGAACTCACGGACCAAACTCACAGACCGCGAGATCGTGACCTGAGCCGAAGTCAGCCGCTTAACTGAGCCACCCAGGCGCCCCTCAAACTTTAAAAGAATAAAAGGGGCTCATTTATTTTGAGATCAAGAAAAAGAGAGCGCGAGCGATCGGGTGAGGGGCGGAGAGAGAGGAAGAAAGAATCCCAAGCAGGCTCAGTGCCATCAGTGGGGAGCCCGACATGGGGCTTGAACTCCTGAACTCTGAGATCATGACGTGAGCAGAACCCAAGAGTCAGGCCCTTAACCCCACTGAGCCATCCAGGCGCCCCTCAAGCCTTTTCAACTCTACCATTTGCAAGAATAAAATGTACCTTTGTTTTTCTAACAAAGAATAAATTTAAGTTGTGAATTTTCAGTGAAGTGGATTTACCCTTCCTGTCGCCTGGCTTCTTTCACTTGAGAGAGTTGGCTCCTACATCGGGGACACAAGTAAGAAAAGTCTCCAAGGCTGGTGTGTTCCAGAAACCCAAACGGGCAGCAGCTGCTGAGGGGGACGCAGACAGAGGGAGACACAGAATCGGAAGCAGGCTCCAGGGTCCAAGCTGTCAGCACAGAGACGCAGGGCTCGAACTCACGAACCACGAGATCATGACCCGAGCTGAAGTCGGAGGCTCAATCGACTGAGCCCCCCAGGCGCCCCTAAGCCACTTTCTTCAGGAGGCAAACAACAAAACTGTCTTTCCTGAAGTGGGGACCATCCTTAGAACAGCTGGATGTGAACGCTTCGGGGCCAAAGCAGAAGGGAGAAGTGTCCCCCCCCACCCACCGCCCCCTCCCAGGCCCTCTGTTGATGGAAGACACCCATTAGACCGTGACACAGGACAGTGCTTTCAGATACAGCTACGTAAATAAACTCCCATTCACGGACAACGTGTTCTGATTGTTCACTTTGACTCAAAAGGCATTTTTTATTTTACGCAGCGATCAATGAATTCGATCAATGAATTCGCAGAACTTGGGCCCAAGTTTCATTCCGCAAACAAAACATCAGGAATCTTTAAGATGTTGATGGAGTCCAGGGTCGCCTGGGCGGCTCAGTCGGTTAGGGATCTGACTTTTGGTTTGGGCTCAGGTTTGGTTTGGCTCTTGCGGTTTGGGAGTGTGAGCCCCACGTCGGGCTCTGGGCTGACAACTCAGAACCTGGAACCTGTCTCTGGGTCTCTCTCACCTTCCCCCAATTGTGCACACGCATGCGTGCGCTCTCTCTCAAAAATAAACATTGACAATGATTTCTGAAGGAGTCCAAAATTCTTCTCCTGGGGGGGGGGGGAGGTGTGTGGGAAGTTCTGTATCTACACTTCCAACATCAGCCCTTCTCGACAAACCAGTTGTTGCCAGAAAGGCCCCATGTCACGTGATGACAGGACTGAATGGAGACAGCCAACCTGGGGGTTCAACACCAGCATTAAAAATACCAATCTCTACCTCTGGGTGAATAAAACGAATGCACCTGCGCCCCTGTGGGTACCCGACCAGGAGGCCATCTTTTGATTCCCCCCATCAATCATAAGCTTTGAGCACAAATATGCCCACGTTCATACTTCTATTGCCCCCTCCTCACTCTCGAGGTCCCCTTCCCAGTGAAAAGACGTCACATGCTCTCCTTCAAAAGAAATGGCTATTGGGACATTTTTTTTAAAAAGGTCTCCTACAAATTCTTCGCTTTTGGAGTCCTATCTTTACAGAGGGTTCCAAAGTTACTTCTGTTTATCCAAGGGGTGGTTTAAAGTCAAGATACAGAAAGCCAAGGTTGAAAAGTCCGGCTGCCGTGGTCAACTTGCGTAGACTAACGGCTAATCCAGGCTGGTGGATCATTTCCTCATCTACAAAACGGCCCGTTCTGAAGACCAAATCCGTGAAACACAGATGAAGTGTTAGGGCGGTAACGGGCGATGGCTCGGTACCAATCAGCCATCACGACCGCGGTGAGGTTCTAAGAAAACGGATCCAGATTCCCTTAAACCTACTCAAGGTTCTTTGGCCAGAGTGCTTGCTGGATCCCAGATGACATTTATAGGAAGCAAATGAAACTCAAATACAGCTAATAGCTCCCCTCTCTTACCGTGTAATTATCTGTACTCATTTGTGTAGCATGTTATTATTTAAATGTCCCTAATTTCAGCCCCAGCGGGCCAAGGGCCCTCAAAGAGTGGCCGAGGCCTCAGCCTCTGCCAGCCCTTCCCCGTGCTTTTGTCAATTTACAGCAGCCAGAAGAAGTGGCATCATGTACAGCAGGAAGCGGGCAGAAGGCTCTCACAATCAGCAAAAATCGAGTACCGGCGACAACCAACACGCCCTAATAGGGGCTCCAATTCCTACACAGACAATTCCTCGAGGCTGTTTAAGACTCATGTTCATCCCCCGCCCCACCCTTCTACCAGGACCAAAAAAAAAAAAAAGAAAAAGAAAAAGAAACCAAAAACAAAAGGGAAAAAAAACATTTCTGCAGGTCTAACGTAACCCGAAGTAAGACTGATGGCAAACCTGGATTTTAAGACATAAAATACGAGGTCTCCCTGCAATCCTGTGTCTGATTGGGTTACTACTGCTACACTAGTCCCACAAAAACGGACAGCAGAATAGGAGCTGACGGTGTCTGTGTGTCTGTGTGTTAACAGACACCGACCCCACCCACATCACACAGGACGGCAAGGACGGGGATGCGGGTCCATCATTCTAGCGCGCCAGGGGTTAGCGGAAGTGAGGTCCGTCCGTTCTCCAATCAGATAGAAGCACATCAAGCCTATTCTATCTGTGCACACAAAGTATTACCGGAAAATGCAATCTCCCCCAGGAACGCTGGTGAGACCGATAAGCCAGAAACATGTCTGAAAAGCGATCCAATGAAAAATCAAAAGTGTTTTCAATATCCCTGTTGCAAAGATACGGCGTCATTTGCATCCCTTCTGTCTTCTAAAATAAGTACTAGGCTCGGAGTGCCGCAGCTTGAGTTGGGATTGCAATTTCACCACTGCGCTGCAGACAGCCGTGTCACCTTAGAAAAGTCACTATACCACAAGGGTCTCAGACAGGTCACTACCCAAGGCCCCCAAGCAACAAAGCATGAAAAGGGGGAGGGGAGCCACAGGGACAGCAGTTAATCCTCCCCCAAATCTGGGGACAGGTACCCACTCTGATCCTTGTCTGGTCACTGTCCTTCCCCATGTCCTAACAAAGGCTCTGTACTGGGCAACTTCCAAACCCTACCACCAGACAAATCTCGCTGACAACACGGGACCAATGGATTTCCATTTTTACAAGAGAAGCTCAACAGGTTAGGTGACTAACCAAAACTAAACAAAAACAAACATGCACCTTGCAGGGCTGTGAAAACCACTCTCCCCTGCTAACCTATTTTCATGTGCCCCCAGTGCAGAAGCCGAGACAGTGATGCACAGCCTAACACAAGGTCATCATTCTACTGTGTGGAGTATGAGAGGAGTGTGAGGTCTCCATTCACACCCGGGACACGCTCACAGGGACACATACGTCCACACACACCCGGAGAATGCGGCTTGCAATCATCCTACCACCAACCTCAGCTGCCAAAAGAGTCTGGGATGCTCCCCACGCTTTCTACTTTCTCTAGGCCGGGCCCCCTAAGAGAGCACGGCTGAGGTTCAGGGATCTACAGGGAAGGAGCAGGTCTCTCCATCTCTCCAGAAGCACCCCCTCCCCCAAAGAGAAAGAACGCATCAACTCGTTAGCTGCCTTTGAGAAAATTATTCTTGAAACACGGAGTGATGTTTACTCGGAACGGCTCTGGAAATCCAATATACAGAACAAAAATGTGGACTCAGACCGTCGGCTCCACCAATACCGACAAGAACCAGAAACAGGCCTGTTCACAGCAATTCCACCATCGAAAGAGAGAGGCCTTGGGATCTCAGTGCTTAAAAGTAAACAAGAAAACGACACGTCAGTCTTGATCGGCATGAAATACAAACTACCACATCAAAAAAAAACCTTTTCTTCTCTTGAACGAATTCTTGTACCGGGTCCATAAAGTCTTCAATGATCCCAAGAGAACGGTCTTTGCCACTTTTCTCGGAACTCCTTCCTCAGCACCATCAAGCCCCTGATAAGGCCAGTAAAAATGAGAGCTACACGTGGTCAGCTAGCTGGCAGGGCCGGTTTCCTCTTAAAAGAACAAAAGGTAAAGGCCTTCACCTAAATTCCACCTTCATTTAATCCTGGACACTTTGGCTAACTTGTCCGAAAAGCTGATTTTCCTCTGTTGGGTTGTTTTTGGTTAAGAGATTCAAAAACCACGAAGGCATTTCCCCTCCTAAACAGCAGAGCGACGAGAGCTTGCCTGATCATGGCAGTAACATCTACGCCCCCAGCTGCTAGTGCTCGACTGCAACTCCAGGACGCAAGGATGTTCGCCCCCGTCACACCCCCCCGTCAAAAACATACAGCAAAACACTATGTTTGCTGTGAAGCAGTGACAACGTGAGCAATCACATCGCACGTGCGTCCAGATTCTGCAGTTGTGACAACAGAGTCTACAACTTCCCTTCTGTGTATGGGAAGGATTCAGAAACAAAAGGGGAGGGGGCGGGCCTTCCCATGCACGTTGGCTCAGGCTTCAGGGGCTTCCGGTTTCAAGTCACACGGTACTAGCAGAGAGGGACAGACCTGAGGTCTGAAAACCCCGCCATGGCTCTGTCCGAGTGGGAACAGGTCCCGCCTGTGAGCGCGGTTCCAGTAAGAGGCTCCCAGGCAATCCACCTGGGGGCCCTAAGTGAACCTGTCACTCTGCACCCTGGCATGCTGCCAAATACAGCCCCACCCCCATCCCCGACATATGCCTCTATTACCCCATGACCAGAGCCAAGACTCCAAAACCGAACAATCCCCACTTCCTTATCTGCTTGCTCCAAGCAGGTAACAAACCAGAACACGGTCAATTCGTTCACATTTCTCTGTAATTCTTAAAGGACGAACAAAGTTCAAGAGACACTGGAATGTCGCCATGACCACATCCCCTGAAATGAAATACAGGCTGTGACCGGAAGCTCGGTTACGATCACTGGAGGATTCCAACTCGGTCGTGCTAACCCCTGTTCCAAAGAGCCCTCAGAATAAACTCGGGTACGAGCACGTTTCCCTCCAGGCTTCAAGGATCCGTCTGATAACCACACAGGTGCACGTGCACACGCGTGGGCATTCCAGGCCACTGTACACCAGCCGCCACCTAACGACCTGCCCGGCCGGATCACCAAGGAAACGCGCAGCAGGGGGCGGTGGAGCCAGAGAGCAGGAAGGGCAGTAGGCACATGGTACCTCTCAGCTACTTCCTACACCATCAGGGAAGAACTGGCAGACAGTAGGGGAGGTGTTCACAGGAGAAGAGTCTAGGACTGTCCTTAGCTGTGGGAATCAGCGCTTCCAACCTTACAAACCTTCTCGCTGGTTCCCTAAGGGAATCCGGGGAGAAGAACCGCCCCACATCGCAGCAAAGCAGAAAGGCAGAGATCCACAGAAACACCTGTTAAGACAGACTCTACATTCAACCCAGGACCTAGGAGAAATCAGATCACAGCCCTTGTGGTATCTACAGGGAACAGACTAATTAAGGCACCCTGCAAATGATATTACACGGCACATAAAGGAGCATAAAAGAATGAATCTGTACACCGAGTAGGACGTCCAAAATAACGTCGACGAGGGGCCCATCCCCCCCCAAAAGCACAAGCCGCCCAAAACACATCCGCTTCCAGAAACAAGGCCGTACCCGAAGACATCATCCGAGTCCGACAAGAGAGTCGACTCACCATTCACTGTCTTCAGGCTCCCAGCAAGGCCTTCCCCGTGCTGCCTCTTCTGGGCATTCTTGAACTCCTTGAGGGACAGATAGAGGACTTTCCGCACCACCCTTTCTTCTGACCATGGAATCCCATCACTGTCATCCTGCAGGAATAGAAAAGGGAGAAGGGAAATCACTTACAACAAAACGCAAGTAAGCAGTGGGAGCGAAAATAAACGTTGGAAAACACCCCCCAAAGTATCAGAGCGAGATGCACTTCCGGGGGGGACCACCTCATCCTACGGTCGGCAAGGGTTCATTCAGCACTGCCTTCCTGACATCAACAGTCCCAGACTGTAAGACGGAGTGGAAGGAAGACCACCGGCTCGCTGCCTCGACAAACCTATGCCCACGTACCCTCATTAACCAGTAACGCTCAAGTTTTATATTCCTGGCAAAATTGAGAAAGAGGGGTTGGGACCCCCAAAAGCACAGGTGCAATGAGCCACTGTGCTGGAGTTTCTCGGAGTAACTCCGGGGCGAGGGCTGCCTCCCAGATGTGCAGCACTCTTTTAGAAACCGCTGCTGGCACTGGGGGTGGGGGGGAGGGGGTTGGTGCTGCCTACAAAGAATTTACAATTTGGTCAGAAGAAACAAACTTGGATCTGCACTGGCCTCTTAAGGAGATAAGCCCTAAATGAGAGCGACAGACCACAGCAGAAAAGGGCCGTGGATCCTGGCGGAGTAGAGAACTGGGAGGTTGGGGTAGGAGGTTTGGGAAGGGGGGACTTAAAGAAAACAAAAGAAGAGGAAGAAATAGACACAGGTTAATAACAGGTCTTGAAGGCCTAATTAGCGCGGCTCCCTTATGTCTGTGGTACCAGATGCAATGCGAGTTCTGGAGAGGAACCGAGCAAATGAAGGCCAGGCTGGGCGGGTGGGGGTGGGGGAAATCCCAAGAACCAGCAGCCAGGCCAGCGACCATCCCAGCCACTCGGGCAGGGGCCACAGAAAGAAGGATGATCCAGAAGGGCCAAGAGGAGGAGGGGAGGGATCCAACCAGCGCCGAGACCGGGAGCTACGTCTGGAAACGTGGATGGTGGGTACCAGGATGAAGTGGAGGCAGTGGTCTTAGGGAACCAGCGAGAAGGTCTGTAAGGCTTAAAGCGCTGATTCCCACAGCTAAGGACAGTCACAGAAGCTCTCCTACGGATACCTGCCTACTGTGTGCTGATGGAAGAAGTCCTTATGTTCACATACTTGCTTCAAGACGCAAGCATCTGAGAATAGTTCAACTTAGAGAAAGAAGGATCTGAGCTTTTCCGTTATTTTGGCCCTTACGAGAATAAGGAAAACAGTTAATGCCCTGGGTAAACGCAGGAAGGGGGATATTGGCTATTTCGGGTTCCTTTTGCTCAAACAGAAGGCCTCAAGGGTCAGGCCGACACTGTCGACCTGCATGTCCCACAGAACTGGTTTTTCCTCCCATAAAAGCTCCCTGGAACTAGGTAAGGGAGCCAGGGGACCCGGGGTCTATTCCAGCTCTTTAACTCCTCAATTCTGCGTCAACACGAGCTACATCTTAGAAATCCAACCACACGGAGACTCTAAGCCCTAAATAACGTGAAGCTGCACTCCGGTTAAGCTTCCAGGATTTTCCCAGAACGAGAGCCAGCCTCCATCTCCCATACTTCCCAGGGGAAGAGGGCCCTGGGAAAGAGGAGCTGGGATTTCCACCTTCCCCACGACGCCCTCCACGCCTGCCCATCTGCCAAGCGGAGATTTCTGGGAGCTCCAGAGGAAGGAGGCACATCCTGTCTTCCTGGCCATGTTCCCTGAAAGGCAGGAGACCGCTCCTGGACCAGCCCAGGGTGGTGGGTCGAGGTTCAAACCCAGGGGCTGAAAGAAGCCAGCAAACTGCCTTGGCCTGACAGAACCCCGAGTCGTTTCTCCACTGCTGCTTCGTACAAGGCCCTCTCCACCCGCCAATTACACAGTTAACAAACAGAAAAATGAAGCATCGGACCAGACCCCGTTGGCAAAGCCCAAGTAACCAACCTGAGAAAAAGGCAGAGAGAGAGGACTGGGCTACACAACGCACCAAAGGCACCAAAGGCGAATTCGCTGTTGCAACTGGGATGATAAAGATGAACTCCTCCTCAAGTTCAAGACAGTAAGGCTGAACTCCCATGGTTTTTCAGCAGCCAGGTAAAGCCACCTGGCAGAATTCCCTTCACCGTGACCAGAGTCCTATTCTCATTGAACACCAATGTGATTATCAACTATGATTCCCTACATACGCACAGTCTGTAAACGATAAAACCCCCCAAAGAGCTTTCGATGCAAAATGCCAACAATGATTTACTGCATCGTGTTCAGACTGGTGCCTTCGTTCTGACTTCGGGCCTCCACATGGGAGAACTATACCCCTACAACTAATGTCTAATTAAAACATAAACCATGGGAGATGAAACCACCCACAAAGGAGGATGCATTTAAGGTTCACTTACTGACACGAGATGCTTCATGAAACCTATAAAGTACTTTAACTACAGGAGAAGCAAAACCATGACCCGGTTTACGGGGTTTGAAATTCTAGACATAAAAAAAAAAAAAAAAAAAAAAGCAAACTTGTTGTTGTTGTTGGGGGGGATGGGGGGACACAAAAGTTGGTTTCTAGAATGTATAGTGCTGGTTGCCTCCCTCGAGGTCAATGCAAGACACAATAAGGTAATAAGGGATTCTGTTCGGTTTCCAAAAGCTCAATGGGGAGGTAATAACTCAGAAATTAAAACGGAGGCCGCTTGTCACAGGTACGGGGTCGTGATGAGTCACCCTACACCAAGCCAGGAGAGGCTGGCGCTCCTCCCTGGTGGCCTGTCATCAGACGCAGAAAGCACAAGTGTAGCTTTCACCCAAGGAGGAGGCAACAGGCGCTGGATCCCCAGGCTGTGGGTCACGGAGTGTCCGTAAGAAGGTACCTCAGGCCCAATACACACTCTGGCGTGGCCTTAACAGTCACTCACAACGGTCCAGCAGGGCCCCGACGGAAGTACCATCAACGCCTAAGAGTTTATGGCTTTTTCTTTTCTCTTCAACAGTGGTCTCATTTCACCAGCCATTTAAACAGTGTCGGCACGGGGTCAGGAAATCCTGTTCACCACTGATACCCCCGCACCTAGGACAAGCCTGATAGAGTAAGAGCTCGATAAATGTTTCTGGAAACGTCAGACTCAAGCAAGTGCAAGCTGGCTCTTCCCACTACGTTTAGCCGCACATGGCCAGCCTGTCCCTACCCTTATGAACACGCAGGACGTTTTGAGTGGAATGCATGAAATCCCTGCAGTTTTCTTGATTTAAATTGCAGTTACCCCCATAAAACAGTCCCCACAGGCTAATCCAGAAGGGCTGGCTATGCTACTCTCACTCTCGGCAGCAAGCTGGGTCGGCGTGCCAGAGACCTCCTACTCAGTCTACCTAGTTCCCTGCAAGAAAAGGACACCCCATCTGGCAATCCACATGGCCTCACAGGGCCCAAACCTAACCACCCAGTCAGAGTCCCTCACCTTGAACCAAAAACAGACCAATTTCTTCAACAAAACACCTGGACGCTTACTATGCTTCTCTAGCTCCCTCTGCACAGGGTCCCGCCTTCCTCTCCCTCTCGTTCAGGACCCTCCCATTCAGCTCCCCCTCGCACCCTCTCCGTTCAATCACACATTCCCAACTCACAATTTTCAAATCAACGGATATTCCACTCAAGCCTCCATGTTCACAATTCCAAATAATCCCCTCCGACCTTCCCTAGACACCTTCAAGCCACGTGGCTCTCTCTACTCAGCAGATGGATCCACAAAGATTGGACAACACTGAACAGAGAGAGGTCCTTTCCTGGATGCCTTCGGGATGTTCCCCTAGCACCAAGTCCCCAGTCCCTTCTGGTTTACTGGTCAGCTTAATAAAGGAAGACAAAGAGGCTGTAGCCACTGACAGGAGTCCAGTAGCTTTATTCTGATACAAATTCAGCCGCCCAGAGAACTGATTCAGTTCTTTTCTCTTTTTTCCAGTTTTTATTTATTTTGAGAGAGAGAGAGAGAGAGAGAGAGAGCAGAGATAGAGAGGGAGAGAGAGAATACCAAGCAGGCTCCACACTGTCAGCATGAAGCCCAATGTGGGGCTCGAACTCACGAAGTGTGAGATCATGACCTGAGCCGAAACCAAGAGTCAGACGCTTAACCGACTGAGCTACCCAGGCGCCTCTAGAATGGGTCAGTTCTTCTTATGAATTTCCTTAAAGATTTTTTTAAGATCTTGCCACTGGGGACGTCAATAAGACCTCTGAGTTTCTACATTTCATCCAATTATTGGGGAAGCACAATTCAAGCCCCCAAACAACCAGACAACATACCACCTTCCCTCGTGCCCATTCCCTAATCTCTTAACCTGTATTTCCCCAATTACAACACAAACTTTGCAAATACTGCCATAAATAAGACTATCTAGGTCTCCTGACCCGATTTGAAGAAGAAGAAGAAGAAGAAGAAGAAGGGGAAAAAAAAAAAAAAAAAAAACAGAAAGAAATCACAAGGATCTAGATTCGCTGTCCTAGTTTGACTGCTAAAAAAAAAAAAAAAAAAAAAAAATCACTTTCTTCAGCAAATGGGAAATTGAGCATTAAGGCTTTAAAAAGTAAAAGTGAAAATAAGATGTAAAAGTGACAGGGGTTTCTTTTTACTTGAAAAATATTTGCCATTCTTTGAAATAACTGGAGAATCTCTTATCAAAAATGGCAGCTGGTCAGGAATTAAACTTGAATGCTTATGGTCATAATCTTTTTTATTAAAAACATAAAATAAAATAAAATAAAAACAGCACAGCATAACCCGTAACTGCTCCAAGTCCTGGGACAGACCTGCAAGATCAGGGAGCACCAGCCTAGCGCGTAAAGACACGACACTCGTGGTGGACGGCACTGCCTAACAGTTCTCCAAAGTTTACATCAAGGTTAGAGATTTACAAAGCTTGCTACCACCTCCTTTTAGCTTAAAATGCCTGGAAAAGGAAGAAATCACAAAAATTTAAACAAAAAAAATTTTTTTTGAAAGAGGTCAGTTTCAAGGTCTTGCCCAAAGGTCACACAGCTGGAGAGGAACCAGAGCTGCCACGTGTGGTCACCTGGTCCTCGCTAACAGGACAGGTGCCCAAAGCCAAGTTTCAAACCTCAGTAATTTATTCTCAAGGAGAAAACGTCAAACATGTAACTCCCAGTGACTCCTAATTGATAGTAAAATTAAAATTACTCATTTCAAGAGGTGAATGTAAATATTACATGGGAAAAAAAAAAAAACAATCCATGAGCAGCACTAGCCGGAGGTCTGTATAAGAACAGGAAAGGGAGGGATTTTCGCTTAGTGGTCTCTACCACTCCCTCAGTTCCAAGGTCATCTCTTAAGGAATCCTATGCAATCTGTCCAGGTCTCGCTGGTTGTTATGGTTTTAAATTCAGGCCATCTTGATTTAGGAGCGGGAAAACGAGGATGGAAATGCATGGATAAGAGGGAAACATTTCGGGTTTTTAAAAACCTTTTCTAACCATTACAATTGTTTAAAAAACGAAATAGGGCCCATCCAATGGAAGATACTTAATTTCCTATCGCTTGTGAGCAAACTGCCTAAGAGACTCAAGCATCACAGGTTGGGTGATCGAGTAATTTACCATCCCAACCAAGGACATCATTAACAAGGATACAGGAACAACTGGTGGAAACTGGGACACAGGTCAACCAACCAATTATACTAGGCCCCTTCCAGCAGATAGGAATCCATTAAGAAATAAGGTCTAACACCAGAGATCATTTTTAACCACATCACCAAATAAAAATAAAGCGAACATCCAAGACATACTAGGAAGGCAGGGTGATACACACCTGTGTTTTAAATTGAAATCCAGAACCACCCACCAATGGTTTAAATAGCAGCCTGCTGGAGCAGGGAGGGGGGAGGCCCTGAGGACAGGCATAGTTAAAGATGGCATTACACTTCTGCTTCAACAGGGAGGGGGGACAGGCATAGTTAAAGGTGGCATTACACTTCTGCTTCAACAGGGAGGGGGCACAGGAAGTCAACTCCTCTCGGTAAGTAGAGTGGGGGAGGGGTGGCAGATCAGGAGGGAAGAGAATGTTCCAATTCACAGGTGAAAAGACCTTCTAACATGAAACTCCTGCATTAGAGCTTATACAAGTGTGAAGACCAACGGTTTGTGATTAAATTACAGGAGCTACTGGAGGAGTCAGCCAACACCACCACCTCCGTGTACATATCCCAGCTCTATCCACCTCTGCAAAAGGAGGAATTTGTGACTTTCCAGTCCTTTTTAAATGAAAATGAAGTGATGGGGCCCCTGAGTGGCTCAGTCTGTTGAGTCCCTGAGGCTCTTGGGCTCTTCATTTCGGCTCAAGTCAGGGTCTCAAGGTTCTGGAGTTGAGCCCTACACTGGGCTCTGGGCAGAGAACACGGAGCCTGCTAGAGATATTCTCTCTCATCTCTCTGCTCCTTCCCTGCTCACGCTGTCTCTCTCTCTCTCTCTCTCTCTCTCTCTCTCTCTTTCACTCTCTCTCTAAATAAGTAAACATTAAATTAGAAAAATAAATAAAAGAGGCAACTGGGTGGCTCAGTCCGTTAAGCGTCTGACTTCGGCTCAGCTCATGATCTTACAGTTCAGGAGTTCAAGCCCCAGATCGGGCTGTCTGCTGATAGCACAGAGCCTGCTTTGGATCCTGACACTCCCCCCCTCCCACCTCTGCTCCACCGCGCTCAAACTCTCTCTTAGAAATAAACATTAAAAAATAAATAATCAAAAATGAAAATGCAGTGCAATGCCCAATTCTAATGCTCAACCCCCCCACCAAGGTGTATTAACAAGAACTAAACAGTTCATGGAGAGGAAAATTGGGGGTGAAGGGGGTGCCTGACAGGTGCTCAGAGCCAAAGAGCAAGGAGGCGACATCTGAAAGACTGGTCGGTGAGGGAGGGGATGCGGAAGAACTGACAGTGCTTTCTTTCCTTTCTTTCCAGGGGAAAGGACTGGACACCCCTCCAGGACAGGTGACTTTTCTGAAGCAGCTCCGTATATACCTACTGGGAAGTCATCCGACCTAATACAATTTGTTGCTGTCTGAAAGGCCAGCCTCTTCTATCAAGTTTGGGAAGAGAAGAAAGAAAGCCCTTTTTTGGGGGGAGGGGTGCTGATCCTTGGCACAGATTCAACATAAACAAGGATTTATGAAGCCAAAAATAAAATACTGAAGAAAAATGTGAGCGGTTTACCAGGCTACAACTACGATTTCTTCCCTTTTAACAAAACAATCGTGTTTTCTCCACTACAAGGCTCTCGCAAATCCACTCGATGCCAATCCATTTTTTTTTCCAATTCCATGAACTGGATCGACTGTCAATAATTCACGACAGCAATGAAAAATTAGGGAATATTCACATCTAGAAAGACAAGTGGCCGGGAAACCACAGACTTCCCGAACTCTGCTCTCCCTCGACTTTAAATTAAAAGCACTTCCAGCAGCAAATTTTCTCAGAGAGACACGCTTCCTGGGATAAAGCAAACAGCCTAAAAATGCTTATGCAGGCAAGAGTTTTACTTCTTCCAAACTCCCATTAAATAATGTGTACTTATCTTTGATGAGCGCCTATTTAAAAAAAAAAAAATCCACAGCTGAAATTGGATTAAGAACTTCTGCTCAAAACGATTTATTACATAACACAACTCTGACAGCCTGATTCTCCGGCCACCAACTGAGCCTTTATAAAAATCTGCTGGGTAGCTGCCAAGTCAGCTCTTTTGCGTCTGAGCATGTCAGACGCTGCTGTTGTCAACGCAGCAACAGCATGGGGCTGCGACATCCCCACGTTCACGGTGAACCGGCGCACAGGGCCGGCTACACAGGGTTCCCTTCCCGTAGCTCTTCTTCTGACAGTCTGTGGTCTCGACAACGTCAAAAAGGCCCCAAGACCTACAGCCGGATTACCTCCAAGAATCCAGCAGAAATCTGGGCTGACCAGCTACCTTCAGGGTAGGGAATGGGGAAAGAAAAAGAAAATCAAGTTACAAACGAATCCTTGACCGGGGTCTTTGGAAAGGCCCATAGGAAGCACTTTGGAAAGACCCATCGGACTTCATTTGGGAATCAGTTATTTACAAGCAGGTTCCCGGAGGAATTCTAACGGATTTGGAGCTTTTCGTCATTACAGCCTTTCTATCTGAAGAATACACCCCGCCCCCAGCCAAGTTTTCCCCAAATGGCACATTCTAAACCTGCACTAACCAAAGGAGTGACCCCCGGTTACATGTGGCTATTTACAATTCATTAAAAATGAAGTCCCAAGTTGCACTGGACATATTTCAAGTGCTCAAGAGCCATGTGTCGCCCCAAAAACGGACAACACAGCTACAGAAGGTTCCCGTCATCACAGGAAATTCTAGAGCATACATTTGCGTTTAACCGGATGGGGTTTCAAGGACTGTGTGCTGCTTGCTACTACATTTCCATATTGTCCCGGAGATTCCTCAAAATAGGTACCTTTATGCTCGGCTTAGCAGGAAAGTTCTGGAATATTAAATACTTCGCACAAGTAGGGGAGGACGATTTGAATTGCAGATATCCGCCCATACAGAACAGCTCTCTCTCGGAAAACCGGCTCCGGCTCCGTCCTCCCTGCTGCGGCGGCCTTTCAGGTTTGCAGGGAAAGTACCAGAAATTCCGAGAGGGCCGGGTGGGATTTTTCAGTCTTTACAATCGAGCCCTCAAGGTGCACCAAGTTAGCAGGCCTTCTAATC
Organism: Cryptoprocta ferox; assembly: GCA_028646485.1. Lineage (NCBI taxonomy): Eukaryota > Metazoa > Chordata > Mammalia > Carnivora > Eupleridae > Cryptoprocta > Cryptoprocta ferox. The sequence continues at coordinate 129,884,705 of CM053577.1, read as the reverse complement.
ATTTTCTAAGCAATCTTCTCCAGAACAAATCCTCCAGGACTAAGACCAGACAAAAGCCCCGTCTTCCACCAGCCAGTTTCCAAGCACCAACAGAGTGATCCAAACCACAGAGAGAGATTCCGCCCACCCCCACCCCCCACCCCCTACCAGGACCAGTCAAGGGTTATGGGCCTTTGAGCCACGGGGTGGAGGGCAAGTTTTATCCTGTTTCTTCCCGGAGGCCCTAAGACAGCACTGGGGTCATTTCAGGAGCAACACCTGACCAACACCTGACGGGTTTACTGACCTTTCCGGCCCAGCAGTGCCCCCAACCAGAAAGTAAGTGTAAGTGCACATACGTGTCCAGGGGACGGACGAACTGAGCATGCTACATTATTAGCCAGTAGGTTGATTTTTGGCGATTTTACGCACACTTTGCAAATTTATGAAAACTTTTTCAAAGCATCAAATTCTTTTCAAACGGTTCAAATAAACCCTGCCCTTGGATTGAACATATAAATGGATATTGTGCCACATTTGTTCTAATACGTACTGCCTCCCCCCTTTTTTTTAAATGTTTCTTTTTGAGGCAGGGAGAGAAACCCGAGCATGAGCGGGCGAGGGGCAGAGAGAGAGGGAGACACAGAACCCGAAGCAGGCTCCAGGCTCCGGGCTGTCAGCACAGAGCCCGACACGGGGATCGAACCCACGAACTGTGAGATCATGGCCCGAGCCAAAGTCGGACACCCAGGCGCCCCTGCCCCCTTTTCTCATAGCATTCAGCCCTCTGCACACAGAATGAGCACCCTGGAATTGCTCTGTGCCGGGTCATTACAGGCATGGGTCTCCAGAGACAATTCCCAGGTCTGTTCCCCCCCACTTCAGCACCTGCCACTAACAGTAAATGGACACCCCTATGTGGCAGGCCACGAGCTCCGTGTTTCCTGCACATCTCCTCTCCGTTTACAAGTGGCCTACGAAGTATTCTTAGCACAACACACAAACGTTCCTAAGTGACACACCTCGGGCACGGAGGTGGTAAAAAAAAAATCCCATCCTGATGAGTCGGTGTGACCACAGAGTACCTGCCAGGTGCCCTATCATCTCTGTGTTCCTGACACATGGCAGGGGCTCTCGCACACACTATGTATTCAAAACCATTTGGGGGCGCCTGGGTGGCTCAGGTGGTTGAGCATCTAACTTTGGCTCAGGTCACGATCTCCCAGTTTGTGAGTTCGAGCCCTGCATCAGGCTCGCTGCTGTCAGCGCGGAGCCCGTTTCGGTTGCTCTGTTCCCCTCTCTCTTTGCCTCTCCCCTGGCCGCGCCCGCTCCCAAAAATCAATGAATGCTAAAAGCACGCACACATTTCCTATGAGTGAGCACTTAGAACCAGATGGAAAGTGAAAACAGTTGCCTCGAGGGAAGGGAGAGACCTGGATTCCAATTCTAGAACTGTTTCCTCATGTGCATAAACAAATGCCCCAGGAGAGTGACTGCCAACTTGGGCGTCCATGAGAAGCCACCACAAGGCGTGACAGACCCCCACATTGTGGGGCCCACCGCCACCTCCTCCCAGGTAATGCTGGTGCTGCCGGCCTGCGGACCACACACTTGGGGAGACTCGCAGGTGCACACGAGCCTGGTGACAGATGGGACTTCCACCTGGCAGGCACAAACTGTTCCCAGTGCCGTGAAATGCCCTGGAATCGCCACACCTAATGCAAACTTTCTATTAGCCACCGGGTTCTCCCCCTGGCTTTCAGGCTTCCTCTCCCGGACCTCCCACTAGAATTCATCTCCCCTTCCCAGTCTATAATGATCTTAACACACATGATCACTATTTCATTTTCTTAACGCTCTCCTCCCTCCCCTCTCTCCCCCTCCCCGCCCCCACCCCCCTGGGGGATTCTACCTCGGTTACCCCTCCTGCTCCTGCCGCCCTCCTGGAGGCCCAGGGTTTGGACTAGGACGCCTGCTTCTTTCTCATTATTCACGTTCAGTCTCTAAATCCAGGTGTACTGCTTTGGGTCCTTCCGGTCCTCGGATACAGATTAAAACAATGTTCTCATCTCCCCTCCTACAGAGGAGATCTTCCAAAAGGCGGGCCACCCACCAATCCCTGGGGCAGCCATCCCCCCCCCCCCGCCCCCGGCAACACACACACAATTTCGCTAAAAACACAGCTGTGTAAGTTACTCTCTAAAAACCAACAATCTAGGTCACTTCCTTCCCC
>CM053577.1:129868096-129882393 GCA_028646485.1 Cryptoprocta ferox | reverse complement strand
TCAACATCCCTGACAAGGCTCATCTTGCATCCCCACCTCTAAACCAGTACCAGGAACCAGAGGACTCGTGTTTACGGACACGACGAACTCATCAGGACTTCAATAATTCCACAGAAAATAAAGGACAGACTTTCTGAACGCACCAGTGAAGAGTTCATTCTCCACTCTCTTTTTCACATCAATATTTTGGTACCAAGAAACAGTCAATTAGGCTCGAGTCCACGAGACCCGATTCACCACCTACGGCTGTTTCCGTATTTACCCCCACGGCTCTTGGTTTTTATATTGCACGGAATGGAGGATTCTAGGTTACCAGGGCCCTTTGTACAAGATAACTGTTTTCAACGTGATAGATTTCCTACAAGTTCATCTGTTCTTAGTCCAATGACGAGATTGAACTCTATCTATTGCTATTTCACACTCGTTTGCGAACAATCATTTCTGCCACCTAAACAAAACTGGAAACTTTCACTGGTGCCTACATTCAAGCCAGATTTTTAATTTCTTTAATGTTTATTTTTAAGAGAGAGAGAGAGAAACAGAGTGTGAGCGGGGAAGGGGCAGAGGGAGAGGGACACACAGAATCCAAAGCAGGTTCCAGGCTCTCGACTGTCAGCACCAGAGCCCAACGCGAGGCTCGAACCCACAAACGGCGAGAACACGACCTGAGCCAAGGTCGGATGCTTAACCAACTGAGCCACCCGGGCGCCTCCCAAGCCAGTCTTAGGATTTCTCCTGTTCCTGCAGTTAATTCGCAGCATAAAACCCAACATACCAGCGGGCGGATTCGAGGAAGAGGCTCGTGCTTACCTACAGGTGGACAAAGCTCCCTCGAAATCATGCGGGCTGACCGCCTGGAAGGTGACATTGCCTGTGTCCGACGGCTTTTTAAAGCGAAGCTGTTAGGAAAAGCAAATATGGCTATCTGGAAGCAAAGTCGTGGTTCCTTCGATGTTGACATTTCACAACGGTAACAGTCAGGTCATAAGCAAAGTGGATGCAAGTAGAGACTTCCCACTCACACTTGAGGCAGGATGTGAGAAAGAACAAAGCAGACGCAGACAGAGGACAATTTCGTTCTAAATGGGAAACCACTGGAAAGTTCTGAGCCAAGAAGGAACCATTTGACTCAGTCCCCACGGGCTGCGCTGTTGAGACGAACATGTGGCAGGTGGGGCAGTTAAGCAGGGAGGCAGGGATGGCCTTGGCACTTGCCCACACAAGGGGGCGGGGACCAGACTGGCATACCCGGCTGCCACGGCTGACCACGTTCTGGCAACATTTAAAAGGCCAGGCTGACTCGGTGCTTTTCTGGAACGTGTGACAAAGGGGAGTCAAAGAAGAGCTCCAAAATCTTTCGTCTCAGTAAACGGGAGTCCCCCGTGGTGGACAGGAAGGCACTTCTTGGAAAGAGCTCTGGGGCAGAGAGAAGGGAGGAACCAGGGTTTCGTTTTTAGACACCCCAGTCGGGAGTTACCTAGAACTTCAATTTCTTGACATGAAAATGTCCTCTTCTAGAGGAGAGGTCAGAGTTCAGGCCACGGGTCAGAACTGGAGATCTGTTAATTAGTAGTTTAAGAATCAAATCAAGCTTCTGCTAACCTAACTTACTGGAGGGCAGAAAAAACAGGTTACCTATCGACGTAAAGGTTAGAGACAAAGTCACACAATGGGCTGGCTGACCTGGACAAGTGGTTTAGAAGGTGGCTGGAGCCTTAGGAAAAATGATGCTTTTATTTTTTTTCAATAGTTTATTTTTGAGAGAGAGAGAGAGAGAGAGAGAGAGAGAGAGACAGAGAACAAGTTGGGGCAGGGGTAGACCGAGAGACAGAATCCGAAGCAGGCTCCAGGCTCCCTGCTGTCATGTCAGCACAGAGCCCAAAGCGGGGCTTGATCCCACAAACCGTGAGATCATGACCTCAGCCGAAGTTGGACACATAACTGACTGAGGCGCCCCAGGAAAAGCGATGCTTTAAGACAAAGAGTGAAATGGGCACCTGGGTGGCTCAGTCGGTTGAGTGTCCAACTCTTGGTTTCAGCTCAGGTCATGATCTCACGGTTCCTGGGTTCGAGCCCCACATCGGGCTCTGCGCCGACAGCTCACTTTGGTGGCCAGTCCCTTCAAGCTAACAGGTTTTATGTTTCAAGGCACAAAAGCTTTAGAATCTGCTAAACCTTTTTGTCAGTATTTCAAAGACTGAATTCTTGATCTTAGAGCCTTCCTTTAAAAGCAATAAAAAGTGTTTGAAGACATTCTGGGTAACTATTTAGATAGTTAATCTGGTTTCCTTAGTTACAGGGGTTTCAGGCACGGAGCCTGCTTGGGATTCTCTCCCTCCTCCTCCCTCTCTGCCCTTCCCCCACCCGTTCCCTCTCAATGCACAAAAATAAACTTAAAATAATAAAAATAAAGAGTGAATGAAGGCAGAGGAGGGAGGACGGATGGAAGGAAGAAAATAAAGGCTTCACACACTCAAGAGTCATTCTATAAAAATCCATTTGCCACAAGTGACAGCAGCTCAATAATGCGGCAGAGGTGGGGGGGTGATGCTTGAGCTCCTCGGTTGCTGCTGGTAAGAAACTTCTATTCAGCCATGAAGAGTCCTAAATAAATCAGTTTCCGTCTGTCTCTCAAGGACACACACACCCTTTAAAAACATCCTTTCTTCTTAGGCTTCACATGCAAATAAGAAAAACATCCACCCCTAGGCAGAGGCAGGTGACCAAAGAGACACAGGCCTGAGTGAGGCCTGCGCTCACGGGGACTCAAAACACAGTCACGAGATGCCCCGTCTGGCACCCCGGGGACTATGCAGTGAAGCTTTCAAGAGGTCACGGAACAAAGATTTGTGCGGGAGGACACAAGACAACAAGGTACGGCCTGTTCTCTCTCCAGGGAATCCAGAAAGTTCCACAGCAGCCCCTTCCGGAAGCCAGCAACCCACTGACAAAAAAAAGGACAGAACACTACAAAACCCAAAGGAGGGAGGGGGGGAGAAAAAAACGCCTGCTGACTATCAGACCATTTCTGTTTTACCCACCCCAGGAGTCACACCCCAATGCCACACCTATGCTGGGCTTTCTCTGTACCTCCTTCCTTCAGAGTTCCTGAAGCAGGCAAAGATTCTCACCTTAGAAGTCCTGTTCACTGGGTTTACCAAAAAACCCACATTCTTATCTTGCTAAGTCAATGTCTCTCATCGCCACTGCTAAGGGCTTTTGGCATTCAGGTTTGAGCGGCCATGGAAGTTCATTCAACTAGAATGCTAGCTGTCATGCTTGATTGCTCCGGAAACCCCCTGGGGAGCTCTCGAAAGCATAGACTTCACCCCCATCCTGACTTCGCTGGTGCCCTGAGAGACTGTGAAGAACTCAGAATCACACTTCTAGAACTCAGTCCCGGGACCATCCATCTTTCATCGACACTCTCACCCTTGGCACAAAGCGCCCTCAGGGCCTTAATGGGATCTGTATTCTTACAACTCCCGACATCAACCCCGGTATACGTTAGAAGCTTAAGTAACTGATGAGCAAATGAAGCTAAGGGGGGAAAAAAATTAAAAACCTCAAGTAACTAAGGAAACCAGATTAACTATTTAAATAGTTACCGAAAAGTCTTAATACGCTTTTTATTGTTTTTGCAGAAATTCTCTAAGATCAAGAATCCATCTTCTCTGAAATAGAGAAAGTTTTAGCAGATAATAAAGCTTTTGTTCTTTGAAACATAAAACATAGGAGCTTGCGGGATCTGAATCAAACAGCCAGAAACTACTCAAAAGTGTCCAGAGTTCCCACTGAATGCGAGAAACTGGGTCTGAGTAAGAGACCCAGGTTCTGATTTGCCGGTAATAAATACAAAAATAACATCTCAGTGAAACTATCGGGGAAACTAGGTTATGACTGGTCTCTGATTTCATTCTATAGGAGGGAGAGATTTGAGATACAGATCATCTCTGACCCAATATCCCATCAGAGGGAACTAGGCTAAATGAAGGTCAACTTACTAGAAGAAAAAAGCCGGCACCCGTTCAAGGACTTCTTCTCATTTACCTAAAACTCAAGCAACTGCCAAGTAACCCTAATTCCCAAGTTCCCTGAAGGGCGCAGCTGAAGCTTCGAGCCCTCTTCTTGGGCCCCGGGAGCAAGGATGGTCCGGCTTTACTCTGGGAAATCTGCCCACTGTTAACACATAATTCCACTTTTGTTTCCAGAGAAACCGAGTGGCCTGGCGGCTCGCGTTCTGTTCCTAACATTCCCCAGTTATCAAGGCAGCTCTCCAAAACACGCTTCTCTAACCCCACACACACGAGAAAATAGATCTTGCCTTCCAACAGGACAGTAACGGATGCATTGGATGCATTTTATCTTTAAGTTGATGAAGAAACACTTGGGGGGGGGAGGGGGGAGGGGGGGAAGTAGCCCTATACACAAACACACAAAAAAAATTTTAATGGCCAGTTGGGGTTCGACCAACTTTTCAGACCATTTTACAAAAGCCCGGACCTCAAAGAAAACACTTTCCAAGGCTAACATACATGCCCACACAAAGAAACACAGCAGGCACTCCCCAAGGGCCAAAATAAAATGCTCTCTAGTAATTACCATAAATAGAAAAGGAGATGGGCTTCCTGAGTCAGAGTACAAGAAAAACCACCAGCAACAAAAACATCATAAACAAAATTACACGGCCAACAATAAACCGGGAGGAAAGCGGAATTGCTTCTCAGTGAGATGCAAAGAAACACATCTGGAAGAAGAGGGGACGCGTCCATGAGCCTGCAGAGAGGGCACCTTCCTTAAATACAGAAGCAGAATGCGAGGACACTTGCTTTCCTTTGGTACAAACAGAGGAGTTTCCGAAAAAGCCTACAAATAACCTCTAGTTTAACATCTGAGAAGAGATCTGTTTCTCATTACTCTGGGCATTTATGATTTCCCCTAAATTTGGTACAATTTTCCAATCGATTCCAATCTCTTGTTTGATCGATAGAGAAAATTAGAGACCCTCTCTTAAATAACAGTCTGAGAACCTGTCAGGTGAGCACGGGAGACAGAAACCCATCAGATCAACCATAGTAGCTCTCATTAGTGTTATGAGGTTATCAGTTAGCAATCAGACACGTACTGTAGAAATCACATCCAAAATGAAGCTGTGATTCAAGATAAGCAGCACAGAAAATACTAGTGAAGGAAGAGCATAAAATTAAGTCTGAACATTTGCCCCTTGCTGGCCTAGGGATGCCTGGGTGGCTCAGTTGGTTAAGAGTCTGACTCTTGATTTCTGCCCAGGTCATGATCTCAACCATCCTGAGATGGAGCTCCCCCAAGGGCTCGGCAATGACAGTGCCGGGCCTGCTTGGGATTCTCTCGCACCCTTCCTTCCCCGCTCTGCCCCTACCGGGCTCCAGCACTGGCCTGCTCTCTCTCAATACAAACGGTAAAAAAAATAATAAATAAGAAGGCTTGTAAAATGATCCGTCAGTATTCAAAACAAAACCAGAATAACTTATTCCCAAGCAAAATTTAATTTCTTAATACAAAATACACCATTGATATTGCAGCCCAGACGAACCAAAATTATCAGCTTGCTTCCTTTGGTTTTATGTTCACGAGAAAGTTCTCCCCATAAACTGAAGTTTATAAAAACAGGCAGTTCCTTTATAATTCCTACTATTTTTGGAGACCCACAGACTTCCTCTTCACAATGGGGAGGACAGGGCTGTGTGACATCTGCTCCCTTCTAGAATCAGAGCCTTTGCCTGGCAAATAGCAGCGACCAAATCTACAGAAAGTCATTCACTGATAGAATGGTCTCAAGCAACATCCTTCATTTTCAGGATTTCTTACTTGGCATTCTTGCTACATATGGTCTGCAAGGGTTTGAATGCATATCCTGAATCACTCTTTTAGCGCTCATTTCTCCTAGAATTCTTGCCTTCCGGATCTTCCCTTAGCACAATATGTACTTCTCGAATACCACCTTTTCGACAGTCTTCTCAGACCATCCTACCACGCAATCTAACCACCTGCTTCAACTTTCTTCACGGCATTGATCACCCAGAAAAATCCTCATTTGTCAGAGTATGTAGTGTGCGGCTTTCTAAATTACCAACTGAACTCCTTCAGCAAGGGAGCAAACTGTGTGAAGCGTTCGGTAGGTAGTGACTCTCGAACAGCACGGATTTGAACTGAACAGGTCCGCGTACATACGGACGTTTGCCATAAATAGAGCACAGGACTGTAAGCGGGTTTTCCTTAGGATTTTCTTAACATTTTCTTTCCTCTGGCTTACTTTATTGCATGGACACAGTATAACATGGCAAACAAAAATATATGTTAATTGACTCTTTATGTTACCAAGGTCAGTCAGACCACCTAATGTGACCGGCTCTTCCCTTCTAAGTCTGCAAGCGATGGCTAGAATTTTGTTAATTTACCTGTATCAAATGTCATTCTATTTGCGGATAAGATTTTTACATATTTTTTACTTTACTATTGAAAAAGAGCCCTTCCTGGGTAATGATTTTTTTTTAATATTTTCATAAACAGAGACACTGCCAAGCTACTCTTTTCAAAACTAGCATGGAGGTAGACATTTCAATCAGGAAGTCATGAATGCGTTAAAATTTCTCAGATCGGAGGATATGAATTCCTTCCAAGATCTCGGCTCTAAGATACATACACGGATAGTAAACACATGAAAATAAAAACTCACGGGCAGCATGAGTCAGTCGGGGACTGCCGCTCAAAACCACAATGAGATGCCATTCCGTACCCAGGAGGATGGCTGTCATCAAAAAGACAGACAACAGTAACTGTTGACAAGAACGGGGAGGAACTGGCTTCCTCATGCATCGTGAGGGTAATGAACCCTGGGTGCAGGGGTTTCAAAAACGGTCTGGCTCATTCCTCAGAAGGTTCACGAGAGTCACCTCATGGCCGGGCAATTCCACTCCTTGGTGCACACCCGGGCCAAGTGAACGTGACATCCACGCAAAAGCTTGCACGCGAACGTTCACGGCGGCTTTACTCATACTGGCCAACACGTGGAGGAAACGAGTCGAGCGGCCACCAACTGAAGAATGGCTACAATGTGCCTCGGATCCAGGAACGCAAGTGTTGTTGGACGATAAAAGGAAGAAGTAGTGATCTAGCTCAATAAAGCTGCCCTCTGCAATTCACCCCTGCCGGGCTGCACGAGGGTAACTCGGAAAACCTTACTCTACTTTGCACGTTCGGCGGGTGTTGCCTCCACAGTGAATCTAGACTCCGAAGCACATGTGCAAAGGAGAACACTGGAGCTGTGTGCCACCCTTCAACGCATCGTATGTTCCCTACACGACAGGACCGTCACGCAAACTACTTAACAGACACTCAGACAACTTCGTGTTCACGGCAGGTTAAGGGGGAGAAAGGAGCGAGCTGGTAAGGATGGGGAGGGAAAGAGACTAAAGATACAGCAGCCTCCCCCGCTCGGCCCCACACTGGCCGCCCACACTGTTCCGCCCTTTCGAGAAAATGCACCGAGGCAGGTGTGCGCCTCCTCGGGGCTGCTGCTTTGGGAGCCTCCGTCGGAGCCAAGGGAAAAACGCTGCTCGCCTACAGGGACGGCGCATGTGTTACTAGGAAACAACGTGTGGATGGGGGCCGGTGCGACATGAATGTAGGGGGAGAGAGGAGGATCCAAAGAGAGTTTCTTGTCAACAAGTCCACGGGCTGTACTTGTTACAACCCACAGCCTCTCAGGAATCCCAGCGAAGCACGGTTGCTCAGATGCACAGCGGCCTTTAATGGGTTCTGTTACGAAGAATTACATGTCAATAAATTAATCTGAGTGTAAGACACAGACAGGATTTCAGGGAGGAGGGGGGCCGGGGGGATGAGCCGGTGGTGGGGACAAGGGCTTGAAGGGAAGGAAGGTGCCCGGCCTGGCCTTTAGGGAGCCAGTGGACAGAGCTCCACTCCTACATCGGAGACGAATGGGGGCAAACCACTCATGGCAAGGGGGGAGGGGGGAGATAAAAAAGAAAAATCAACACAGGCTTCGAACACCTCGTGCGTGGCCTGAGATGAGCACAGATACCCGAGTCTAGGCTCCTTCTAACCAACTCTCGGGCCAAGCCCCAACCCAGCCTGGACGGAGAAAAGTCTCCTGAGATGCCATCAGCAGAGGGAGGCGGGGAGGGGGGAGGGGGGAAGAGCCTGGAAGACGCACCAGGGAAAGTGACTCAGGCCGCCTCTCTCCCTGCCAAAACGGAGCAGCTACTGATGCCAACACAGCCCATTTATAACGCTGCACAAAAGCGTGTGCACGGAGGGACCACACAGAGACTTTTCAGAAGCCTAGAATAACTTCCAAGTTTAACCCGTAAAGTGGTCGCTTCTTTAAAAAAAAAAAAAGAAAGAAGGAAAAATCCTAATCTAAAAGGCACCCAGAAGAGAGGGGCTTCTCAGAGGCTACAGGACCCCAGGCTCGTGGGACACAAAGGCACCTCCTTGGATTGCCAGGACACCGCGTGTTTGCACCACCATTTATTTACATAGGATGACAGTGTGACCGAAAAAGCCTCAATGACAGTCAGAAAGGCCTGCTGGGACCTTACTGGGAAGAGCAGGCCTCCGGTTTCATCATCACAATGTCTCTTCCGGCCACTAGAGGCTAGAAGGAAGGTTTGCTCTGGCCATTAGCACAACCACCTCCACACCTGGAGGGCACAACCACCCCCAGCTGGTGGCCAGCCAGGGGAGCAAAACAGGGACTCTGACCGCACTCTGCAGGCCTCTCCTCCATTACCTCATATCCGCTTTTCAAGTATTGACTGAAAGTGTCTCTCTTCACCTCAGAAAGTTCTCCTCAAACTGTTAGAACATTAACATGCTGTTGGCCCATCAGAGCAAACTGCTTCCTCGCGGATCACCAAAAATGACTGGCTGGCTCCCCCACGGGACACGAAGCCCCCTGTGGCGAGCTCCTGAGTGTTCCCATTTAGCAACATCCACTACCTTCACCAAAAAGGTGCCTTGAAGTAATGGCGTCACCAAACATGAAATCCAGCGTTGCATTCATAGCTAACACCGCACACGCTACTACTGTCCCTCAACTGTGACCCGATCCCTTCAGCATGCATGGCACCAGCTTTGTGTGCTTTCCATTTTCTTTCTTTTGGTTCGGTGTCTCCTGCCTTCGGATGCCCTGGAAAAGTCAATCCTACCGGGGACCTAAGGGAACGTCATCTGTTTGGGGGCCACCGTTCCTTTTTGAGGTCCTCTAAAACCTTCGGTGGTTGTGTTGCGTGAAAACATGACATTCTGGCCACAACAAATATTTGTGTCGCTAATATGAAATCCGCAGGCTGCTGCTTTCATTTCCGTTGCCTTTTGTTTGCTCAAAATAACTTCACAAGATGATCTGGCATTGGAATGAAGTCTTTCTGAATCTTGTTTAAATTGGGGTTAACGGCACTATGGGAAGACCCAAGAATGCCTAGAACTCGACGCAAGGGAGGGCAGTATGGATAACCATGACCAAATTCACTCCTGCTCGGGCTCCGGAAACCACGTCACGGGTACCACCCGGGTTAGTTTAGGCTTTTTAAAAATCAAGTACATCTGAAAAGCAACGAAATATGACAATTACTGAGCACCACTGGGCAGCAGCACTAACGTTCCCCCATTAGCTGTATGACCTCCATGTTGTTAATCAAGGGATATCTGGTAAGCAGACACATAACGGGATAACACGTTTTAGTAAACGTCTCCAGACAGAAACACTGAGAAACAGAGGGAGCCAGACCGGAAGACCAGTGGTCTGCCCTCATCGTGAATAGAGCAAAACTGCAGGTGGTCACTTCCGGTGCCTGGGCAAGAACAATCATCCAAAATGGCCTCTCCAGCCCATTCTGCGTTCTCGGGGATATCTGCCTCTACTTGTGCCTACCTTTTGCTCCGTGTCCTCCAAAATTCTGGTCCCGAGTCGGAACGGATGCTGTGTATCCAGAGACTGGACAGGCAAGTCCAGCAGCCTTACCCCACATGTAGCCTCAGATACAGGTGGGCCCAGTAACCACTTCCAAACCGATCTCGAACTTTCACCTTGTCACGGATAATAGAAGGTCACTAAACTTAACAGTGATCAGACGTGACCTCTGTGACAAACGATGAGGAGTCAAAGTGTGAGAAGAAACTTCGTCATCCGAAAACAGTTAAAATGATGCTTGCCTTGTCTCCAAAATACAACAGGCAAGGATTTCTGACTAGAAAAGACAGCTGTATGTGTTAAGATAAAGGAAAGAGTAAGAAATCGTTGTTTGGGGGCACCTGGGGGCTCAGTGGGTTAAGCGTCTGACTTCAGCTCAGGTCACGATCTCACAGTTCTTGAGTTCGAACCCCGCGCTGGGCTCTGTGCTGACAGCGCAGAGCCTGCTTTGGATCCTCCTTCCCCTTCGCTCTCTGCCCCTCCCCCACTCACACTCCATCTCTCTCAAAATAAACATTTTTAAAAAACTTGAAAAAAAAAGTGACTGCTTGCGACCCACGGCCATCTTCCAGGGCTTTCCCTCACAGTCACTGACAGAAACAAAACTGCACCCTGGGGAAGGGAATGAGGGGCTTGGTGTCTCCCTCTCATTTCGACCTCCCTTTGTGGTGTCCCTTCCTTTTGGCCTCAGCACTTCTTCAGGGAGCAACTCAGGTCGGGCCAGCCATAACCCACCAAAGGATCTTTTGCCAAAACTGCAATTATCAAGCTGCCAGGGCCAAAACCCGATCCCCCACTTCTAAAACTGTGCTCTTTAATTTGTGTTCTACCTCCAGACTGAGCAACCCTGGAAATAGAAATGGGAATTTTCCAACCTGGAAATAGCTCTGACTGAAACCTTCCCTCTACCCATTCTCTTTGGAATAACCCAGCTGGGCCTACTTCACTCACATGCGCCTAATTAGGGCACATATCGTGGTTGTGGGCAGTGGATGGAGACACTAAAAATGTACCCGCCCACAAAATTCCATTCTCAGATGGAACATTTGGGTTCAGCATCTTCCATCACCAAAAGGAAGTCGCCATCTTGGATCAGAGAACAAAAGCTAAGGTAACAGGTCCTTCAGAATGAACTGGTACAAATCTACCACATCACCTGTGGATGAGAGGCAACCTCGGGGATAGGATGTTTTTCTTTCTTTTTTTTTTTTTAAAGTCGTAAGTCAAAAGGGAGTTCACATTACAATAAAGATGGAGGCATCCCACTGAAAATGTTTTCCATGCCTCATGGGCACACTGTTGACTCAGAAAAAGCCTTTTCCACTGTGTCCTAGAGCTCCTTTCATGCATGGCCTTCATTAGTGAGTCTTCAACTTCCACTCTGTGTGCCTGAGATGGCCTACCAGGTCCCGACTCTTCCCTGAAATAAATAAATTTTGTCCACTTAATTGGCTTGACGCCCCCTCCCCCCAACGACCCACCCAAAGAGGCAGTAAATAAGGAAATGCTGGAAAAACTCAGCACCAAAGCATATTCCAAGCTCTTCCCACTCTGATTCTCCCAGGACAGCTGCTTCTCATCTAGCTGTACGCTGTTCCTGTCTGCAAATGCTTGCCTTCTACCCTCTAATGGTTTCAATGAAGAATAAAGGTTAACTTTGACTTTGACATTTTTATACTTGAGAAGAAAGCAAGAGCAGTTCACGCTGCCCTTTCAAGTATAACTAAAAGGAAAAAGAAAATCCACTAGTTAACATCTGGAACAAAATATTCAACCAAATTAAAATGTTAAGCCATTTCTGTGAGCTTGTGAAAAGTTGGAGGCCGTCACTGGAAGTTTCCAAAATACATTTCAGAAAACACTAGGATAGACCCCTCCCCCACCCCCAATAATCTGCTAAATGAAGATTCAGAGAAAACAAGAAATAATGAGATCTCCTCGTCCTGTAAAGCGGATTTCAGGCCACCACCACCAACATACACAGTGTAAATTTTTAAGCCCCACGCAATTCTTATGTTCACTCAGTGTAATTGGTGATGAACATCTCATTCTTCGTCCCTTTCTCGTCCACATCTTCAAACATAAAACATTACACAATATGCCTGGGGATCCACAACACATGTAATAGGAACTGAACCACTTCTCAGAAATGCTCATCAGCCTCAGGAAGTGATTGGGGAGGGCACAATTGGATTCTGAAGGCTCAAAAGGTGAAAATACTTAGAACAATGCTTCCTTGCCTAAAACAACCACGAGACGCCTGAGTGGCTCAGTCGGTTGAGCACCCAACTCTTAATTTCAGCTTAGGTCATCATCACAGGGTCGTGGGATCGAGTCCTGCATCAGGCTCTTAAGATTTCCTCTCTCTCTCTTTCCCTCTTCCTCTGCCCCTCTCCCCCATGCGCCCTCTCTAAACTAAAATTTAAAAAATAAAATAAAACACCCATTTCTCTTGTGAGTGAGCACACACTCTTCTCCCTCTCTCCACACACCCCTCCCCCATTTTCATTAAACCTGGCTTAATAGCAACATAGTCCCTTTCTTCCTACTCCAAAAAGATGGAGGATAACTTATTTCCCCTACATGCTTCTTTCCCCATATCCTCTTTCAACACATAATTGGTAGCAAAATTCTCAGCCCCAAAAACATAAAAATAGTAGCTACTGAATGTTCGGCAGCACAACAGGGATTGTGCCCACGTACTCAGATTACTTAGTCACCTAATGGCTCAGGTTAGGAGAGTCAAACGGTGCTTTAGGAAATCACTCTGCCTGGGTTTCTCCTGCTACAAAATAGTTGACCACGGCATTTGAAATCTATTTGGAATTATAAACAACCAAATGCTAAAAATAAATAAATAAATAAATGCTTGCATCCACTGGGCACATTGAGGACAAATGTAACTAACTGAGCAGTCCAAGTTTTTTTAAACGGCGGCTCCTCGGGTCCTCTTCCCAGAGAAAGGACTAGAAATTCTTTGCTTTGTTATATACACAGGTGCGTCGACTCAAGGCAGAAAGGCAGGAAGGAAGACGGGAAAAAGCCCCACCAAAGCTGACTAATCGGCCCTACCAAAAACCAGAGAACCGTCAACATGTTAATTGAATCCAGAATCTGGGAAAGCCAAGAAAACTTAAAAGGGGTGCAAACATTTATAACAAGAGGAGGAGACTCGGGGAGTTAATTACTTCCACTATACATGACAATTAAGAATAAATGGTGGAAAACCACAAGACAGCAGACAGTGAAGAACAAAGTTAAATGTTGATTGCTAGGAGTATTAACAACAGGAGTTTCTAGCACCTGCTATAAGCTACTGTGTAATAAAAAAAAAAAAGAATGAATTACTCTTCCTGGTGAATAAATGAATACGATAATGTAGGCCCGGTTCGTGGGGAAGCACATTTAAACTCCCCTAAGCCACCAAACATCACAGTCACCAAATAGAGGCTTCAAAACAGGATGGAAAGAGTCTGAACCTCTTCAAAGCTTTCAGCCTACGTCTGACAACAAAGCACAGAATGGAGTATTACCAGACAGGAAATGCATTAATAAAAAATTCATTCTTTCAAATACAAACAGCTGAACAAGAACAGCAAAGCCAGTAAACATTTACTGAACACATCTTACATGTATCACCACAATGCATTCTCAGAACAAGCCCAAGTGGGAAAGGCTAACTTGACCCTGACGGCACAGCGTAATGAAGAGCAAAGGGGAGACTCATCCCCGGGCACCTTCCAAAGCAACTTCCCAGAGCGAGCTCCAAGTTCAGCCGTTTGGTCTACCCGAGGCTCCGTGACCCAAAACAGAACACAGCAAGCGAGGGGCTACATTAAACCGGGCCCTTAGCCATGGTACCGGAAGAAGACATAAGCCGGTGGAAATCCTCTACAGAAGATTTTCATCGAAAGGGAATGAAGTCAAAACTTGTATTTTGAGGGTGAGTGAATTTATAAAAGCGATAAAATGTATATAAAGCGCAGATGGATTTTATTTCATTCCCCACAGCACAATAAATTGTCAGCTATATTTAATTGCAAATTCCATATTGGTTGAATCATACTCCCCCCCACCCCCCGCCCACCCGCACCCCCAGGCCTGGAACTATTCTCCCATACCATACATCACATTCCTATCACAAGCTTTTTCTCAGGCGCCTGGAGTGCCTGGGTGACTCAGTCGGTTAAGCATCTAAATCTTGATTTCAGCTCAGGTCACTGATCTCATGGTTCATGGGTTCGAGCCCCGCATTGGGCTCCATGCTGATGGTGTGGAGCGTGCTTGGGAGTCTCTCTCTCTCTCTCTCTCTCTCTCTCTC
>CM053577.1:129834911-129867996 GCA_028646485.1 Cryptoprocta ferox | reverse complement strand
CAGTCGGAAGACAAACCAATTTACAATGGTGCCCCAAATTGGGGTGCAGCTGCAGTCGAGGTGATAGCAGACCTCCAATCCAGTTATTCCAAACCACAGTAGCCGGGGGGTGAGGCTCACTCGCAGAGGTGAATCTTTATATTTCTACGAGGGATTCAGACCCACATCCCTGGGGAAGATACTAAACCACAGTGCATTCCTCAGTTGGCTCCAGCCCCTCTTGAAAAAGCTTCGAAAGAAACCTGCTGGCACTTATCAACGATAACCAGTGAGTAAGTCTCTACTCTAAAGCTAAGAACATTTACTAAAAGCTTCAAACACCAGCCAACTATCACCCCTGAGCCTGGGAGACAGCTCAACAACAACAACAACAACAAAACACACACACACACAAATTACAAACAGTGGCTATTAGAGAGGGGATCACATGTGACACACATCTCACGATTTTACAACATCAGCAAATTTACTTTTCTAATTAAGAAAAATTAAAATGTATCCTCAGTGTTAAAAATGATAATCCAAAATAGCAAATAATCCAGGTCCTCAAAATATCTGGTGTCATCCGTGGCATATTATTAAGCTTATTAGTAAAATCATGTATATACATGTCCTGAGCATGACAACAGTTAGGGAATTAAAACTATTTTAGCTCATGAAGGGGTGACTGTTACAGAAAACCTGACACCAGGGAAAGGCAGGTAAGCTGGGAAAAAAGTGTTCTGCAGAGTATGTACGAAAGTAATAGAAAGTAATATAAAAGGCTAGGTCACTAGGTGAGGTAGGACATATCAAAATAACTCTAACACTGACCTACACTCATGGAAAGAAACAGATAATCTACTTCTAAAATCAGAAAAACTGTGGGCTGGGAATATTCCAAAATTAGATTATGATGGGGATCCTACAACCTTGAGAGTTTACTAAAAATCACTGAATTGTATACACTTAAAAAAATTTTTTTAACGTTTATTTATTCTTGAGAGAGACAGAGACACAGAATCTGAAGCAGACTCCAGGCTCTGAGCTGTCAGCACAGAGCCTGACGTGGGTCTCGAACCCATGAACTGTGAGATCATGACCTGAGCTGAAGCCGGATGCTCAACCAACTGAGCCGCCCAAGTGCCCCTAAGTTATATATACTTGAAATGGGTGGATTGGATGGTAGGTAACATATCTCAATAAGGCCGTTTAAGAAAACACCGGAGAGCTCACCAGACTTTCTTATGAACTTCTTTCAAAAACCAAAAAACTTTCAAAAACTTCTGTTTTTCATTACAGCAGCTTCATTGGCCAGAACCACACATACCCCACGGTCACTCCCAACACCGATGGGACTAAGGACACCTCGAGACGCTAGTGTGTGTTCAATACTGGTCACACAAAACAGGAGAGAATGCCGGAGAAGTTACATACCCAAGCTAGATAAGAAAATAAGAGAACAGAATCAGTTGAACACCTCCTCCTTTCATCTTCTTCCCAAAATGGCTTTAGGGTTGACCATTTCTTTACAGCCAACTATGCAAGTGAACTTAACAGCCACCATTGGGAGCCATAAAATCCCCACCTGCTCACCAAGTGTGACAGCGTATCACGGACTTCCCCGGAAAACTCCGGGAAACGTTACGTTCATCTCTACAGTGAGAGGGCATGAAGCTAACATTATAAGCAAACATTAAATTAAACCGAAGCTCCAGGACGAGGGCTAAACAGCTACGTGTCCCACGGCTGCAGAAACAACCAATGGCTGGCGGACTGTCCCCACGCGCTCTCTCCCTGGAGGTTTGAAAGCCCACACTGACTCTGATGCCCAGATCAGCAAGGTCAGCAGCCAGCAGCTTAATACTCTGAAGCTACTTAAAAGGTCCTCCCAGGTAAATCTAAAAGCAGCATCCATCAGAATGAATGGCTATAAATGAGACAAGGACACCAAAGCCATTCTCCAATTATTAATTGCTTTGTTTTTTTTTTAAATTTAACAGCACACGGCCCGGCTCTTCCTTGTCTAGGAGGCTTAGAGCCTTCTTCTTACTCTAACAAGATCAACGTGCATTAGTCTAAACAATCTGATCGTAACCAGACCCGGCTTCTGTCAAAGATAACTGAAGGGCAACATTAACTCACAGAACATCTGCTAACTGTTGGAGGGCACGGAGACAGAACGTTCCACAGACATTGATGGAACCATACTTAGCACGGGCTGCTTTGATGTACAATAGCCTAATTTTCGACCAGGAGGTGATTGGACTCCCGGTACACATCCAATTCTTAAATGTAACCTCAACCCAGCTTTGAGGGAGTCTTTAAATATGATATTCACCATCTTCGAATTCCACCAGCAAGAATAATGCCCACCAAAATTGTAAGACTGATTTGGTCGCATTTGAGAACTTAATGACACCCTTCCTTTGAAGTGGAAAAATCCCAGAGATCACAAAAACAAATTACGATAAGCATCTGTAACAGCGGTTTTTTTTATTATTATTATTATTAAATCCTAGATTAGAACTGTGTAAGTAGCAGCTTTTCACACATCAATCCTTATTTGACTCGCCTGGGAGTCCATCAACCCATCTTCAAATATGAACGTCAATAAACTGTAAAATCAAAGCATCTAAATAATGAGTGAATAATTTAGTACTAGTACTAAATGCCTACGTAATGAATAGGATACAAATTAAATATCGGGGCGGAGAAAGGTCACCATACATAGTAATGTTCATCCTGAAGTAGGAGGGGCTATTTAAATAATCCTAAGAAAAACACTTGGGCAATAAAAACCATCTCCTAACGTTTTCTACAATTTTACGAAACTAGGAAACTTCACAGGACGCCTCCTGTGATGTTAAGTAATATAAAGATGTTAAGACTTAAAGGGAAAAAAAATGTATATTTTGGACCAGGTCATTCCCTCCTTTTTTTACGCTTAAGGTGATCATTATGAAAATGCATTAGGGGCCCCTGGGCAGCGCAGTTGGTTGAGCGCCCGACCTCAGCTCAGGTCATGATCTCACGGTTCATGAGTTCGAGCCCCGCGTCCAGCTCTGTGCTGACAGCTCAGAGCTGCTTGAGCTCTCGCGCTCGCTCGCTCACTCTCTCTCTCAAAAAGAAACATTAAAAAAATTTTAGAAAAAGCACGCAACGTTGAGGACATCCCGTACTTTCCATAGAGCCGGGTGTTAATAACTTGCACTTGCACACCACAGTGGAAGGGCGGCTAGCTGACAATCTGGAGATGAGACCACCCTGAGCGTGGTCTGCTTTGCCCCCCAGGTTCCCACACCCATGACCTGTCCTCTGACGCTGTTCCAGAGATGGAACAGGCCCAAACAAAGGGGGTGGGGGGGGGGCCCACACTGCACGGAGCCCCAGGGGAGGGAACGTGCAGTAATTCATGTCAGCTGCACTGTGAAACACTATACAACCGGTTATAAACAAAAGACCCCCCCACACACAAAAATTTTCAAGACTTGAACTAAGAGACATGAACTAAGAGGAGCAGCATGTCCAATAGGCTTTGGGGACCGTCTCCCTTTGGTTTCTTCACATTTCGGCCCACTGGATGAGAAAAAGAGAAAACCCGATAAACGCAAAAGGTCAATAACTCTGAGTGGCACAAATGTCTGGCTTTTTTTTAACATCCAGAGTTCCTAAATGTTCTGTGATGAAAACAAATTACTAGTGTACTACGAAAGGCTACTTTAAATAAGCCATACACAAGAGAGGGTACCAAACTGTACCAATTCTATCCTTCCTCTCCCTGTACTTCCTAACTTCGAGACCTTCTCAGTACGGGCCCCCTTTTTGATGAGATTTATTTACACGCTTTCATTCCCTGCGCACCCATCAGTAAGGTACTTCGAGGAGCCTGGGCACTGCTCCCAGCCCAGCGCGTCATCCGTGTTGATTTCTCCTCTCCGTTTACCGACGAATGATGACGAACCCCGCTATCGATGGCAGAATTAGCTGGCGCCCCTTCAGTGATTCCTAGAGTGTGTTCGTACTCAAAGAAGAAAGTTTAAATATCAACCTCTCTGACGACAAAACAGAAGGTGCGATCAATGGAGCGTGGCGGGCCCTGTTTACTGAGCACCTACACGGTGACAGGCCCCCAGAGGCCAGGCGGCATGTCCCACAGATGGCCTCTGTGAGGTGTGAGGCTGGGGCCCACCCCAGGCTTGCCCGCTTCCCCATCTGTTGCAGAGAAACGGAAAGCCCATGGGCCTCAGGAAACCTCTGCACACTGTTTCAAAGAGGAAAAAAAAAAATACTAACTACAGATAATAATTTTTTTTTTTTTTTTTTAGTTTTAGTTTTCTACTCAAAACGTGGAAGAGTGGGAAAGAACACACAGGAGGGCCTGGGTGGCTCAGTCGGTGAAGCATCCGAGTCTTGATTTAGGCTCAGGTCATCATCTTAGGGTTCACGAGATCGAGCCCTGCCGCTGGGCTCTGCGCTGACAGCCCGGAGCCTGCTTGGGATTCTCTCAATCCCTTTCTCCCTGCCCTCACCCCCTCTCACTCTCTAGCTCTCTCTCTCTCTCTCTCTATAAAATAAATAAACGTTTTAAAAAAAAAAAACAAAAACCAGTAAGTATAATATACCACAACAGAGACTAGGTTAGAGAGAGGGTACTGGTTCTACGTGAATATTTCATACTTTTCCATTAACAAAGAAACATCTCAAAATTGCACCCGAGAAAAACCATCAAGAACTTTTACGTGACCCTGAAAATAACACTTTTTCTAACGTGACAAGGGCAGGAAGGATAGCGTAGGTATAGAAGAAAATATTTCCTTTTGAACGCAGTCTCTTTCTACTCTTTTTTTTTTTTTCCCATTTTTTGTTTTTTAAGAGATAAAGGTCATTGGGTTTATATGAAAGAGGTGAACGCTGCTAGCATGCTCCTGTCAAGGTGACCGGGACATTGACAAGGTTCCCATGATCGTGGAGAGACAGGCAGGTCCCAACACCGCCTTGGAAGCACAATTCAGGTAATATCCCCCAGGTGGGGGATATTCAAGAGGAGAGGGGTCACAAGATGATCTGAGGGCTCCGAGTGTGATCTAAAACTAGCTCACATTCACACTCCCACTGCAGAGGAATCAAAATACATTTCTGACCAGGAAAAGGAACTAGTAAGAAGGACTGGAATGAAGACTGTAACATCAACACCCTAAATCTACCTTCCCCATCATGCCTGTAATCGTAAGAAAGATACACACCACCACCAAGTCACACGAATGGAAGGCTGCCTGAGATAAATCAAATGTTTCCAACATGTCAATTCAATAACTCTTCCAATACTCATCCACTAAAAAGACCATTCAAAGCAAGGTGAGAAGTAGACTGCATAGCCTGGGGAATTGGTGTATCAGTTCCAAGGAATCGAAACTAGCACCAGACTGTGTGCTTGGAACTACTCCCGTGTTGTGGGGAAACTGTGTGCCCAACTGATGAAAAGCAAAGGATTGAGGCGCCTGGACGGCTCGGTCAGTGAAGCATCCAACTCTTCATTTCGGCTCAGGTCATGAACTCACGCTTCGTGAGTTCGACCCACATCGCGCTCTGCGCTCCCAGCTCAGAGCCTGCTTGGGATTCAATCTCTCGAAATAAATAAACAAACATTTTTTTAAAAAGCGAAATAATGGGGTGCTTGGGTGGCTCAGTCTTTTAAGCGTCCGACTTCGGCTCAGGTCATGATCTCGTGGTTTGTGGGTTCAAGTGCCGCGTCAGGCTCTGCTGACAGCTAGCTCAGAGCCTGGAGTCTGTCTTCGGATTCTGTGTCTCCCCCTCTCTCTTACCCTCACCTGCTTGCATTGTCTCTCTCTGTCGCTCAAAGATAAATAAAAAACATTAAAAAAATTTTTTTAATAACACAAAAGCAAAATATTAAAGGTACCATTCGTGTTACGTAAGCCACGGAATTGAAAAAATTAGGCTCAAACACCAGCCCTTGATGTTTCCTGCTCTGTGAGCTCACTGGGCGTCAGAAGGGAGAGCGGGGAAGGCCCACAAACAGAGAGGAAAGGGCATGAAGGCAGCATCTGCAGTCACAGAGATACCCCTATCATCTGGAAGACACAGAAGAGGGGTCAAAAGTAGCAGAAATCGGTTGGTATGTGTGACCTACTGGCCCACCACTCCCCATACTGAAAATAAGTGAGTATTATTTTGTATATGAGTCAATGCTGAAACAACGCTGAAGGGGGTGTGTTTCTAACAAACTCCAGAGAGCGCTTTTCTACATCTGGGAATTAGTACAACATTCTTTCCCCAAGCAAAATGGTTTCTTTACAAAAGCCTTAGTATCTACCACGTACACAGGAATTTACAAGTGTTGTTTGAAATGTATGCTTAAGACGCAGACTGCAATCATTCGTTTTTAAGGCTGACAAACATAATTCATTCCGAACTTTGACAAGCCAACGTATTGAATCCTTGGATTCCTCTTTTTTAACAATACGCTGAAATTTGAAAAAATAGTGTCATAAAACATAAAAAGTTAGACTTGACATACTTTTCCTTCCCTCCCAGAGGCGATCTACCTCACTGCTCCGCCCTGTCATTTTTGTAGTTTCAGAGATAGAAGGCCTCCCCCCACCCCCTGCCGGTGACCACGGTGTTCACCAGGGTGAGGAAGGAGCGCCATGCTCTGGCCAGCCACATCTACCTACCAAGAGGAGGAGGAGGGCACACGCCTGGGTAGCTCAGTTGGTTAAGCTTGATTTCAGCTCAGGTCATGATCCCAGGGTTGTGGGATCGAGCCTCGCATCAGGCGCACTGAGCATGGAGCCGGCTTGAGAGTCTTTCTCTGCTGTTCTCCCCCACTAGTGCATGCTCGCACGCGCGCTCTCTCTCTAAAATAAAAATTAAGGGGCGCCTGGGGTGGCTCAGTCCGGCTTCGGCTCAGGTCATGATCTCATAGTTCATGGGTTCGAGCCCCGCCATCAGGCTCTGTGCTGACAGCTCAGAGCCTGGAGCCTGTCTTTGGATTCCGTGTCTCCCTCTCTCTCTCTCTGACCCTCCCCTGCTCATACTGTCTGTCTGTCTGTCTCTCTCTCTCTCTCTCTCAGAAATAAATAAAAACATTAAAAAAAAATTAAAAGGCGGGGGGAGCCCGTTCTAACTGCTGGCCAAGAGGGACGTGAGCAGTCATACAGGAATGGCAGAGGCTGGGATGAAAGGCCGTAGAGAGAATCGGGGGCTCTTCTGCACATTCTAGCAAGAAGAGTGGACACGCGACATCTAGGGGCAAGCAGAAAAAGAGGAATGGCAACTAGAGAATGGTCAGAAACAGGAAGAAACAAAAGAAGGGAATAAGGGTGTCCAGGATCCAAAGAAAGGAGAAAGAACTTGGAGGAGGAAGAGCCAAAGCCAGGTA
Organism: Cryptoprocta ferox; assembly: GCA_028646485.1. Taxonomy (NCBI): domain Eukaryota; kingdom Metazoa; phylum Chordata; class Mammalia; order Carnivora; family Eupleridae; genus Cryptoprocta; species Cryptoprocta ferox. The sequence goes on along the minus strand of CM053577.1, from coordinate 129,860,612 downwards.
GCGCCCAGCCCTCCAACATCTGCGTACAAAGCAGACCTCTGCCCTAAGCAAGGTGACCCTAGTGCTCGCTTCGGCAGCACATATACTAAGCAAGGTGACCCTGGCGTCACTGCCATGCACAAAATGAGGGGTGTGGACAGAGTAATCCCCAGGGTCCCCTCCAGGTCTACAGAGCTAAGATGTACTGACTTTCCATCACCATTTATAAAATCAAGAAGAGAAGAAAGGCTGGTCAGTGTTTAACAGTCTGCATCAAGAAGAAATTAAATATACCCCACTGATTAATACCATTAATTGTTGGAAATTAACCCAATGAAAATAAATTAATAGCAGCATTCATGAGCCTAGCTGGTGTCATATGCTATTGTATTCCAGTTCTTTAATTGGCAGGAGGAGTCCGTTTTTAACAGGAACTAGAATCTTCCCAGTCCCACATTCGCCCCATATTTTATTATTACTTCGTGGAGAGTTTCAAAAAGATCTTCTGTTTCTATGGTTATGCACTATCTCAAATATTACAGTATTGCGAATTGAAGAAAGGGACATATAGAACATGATTCAATGTCTTCCAGATGCTCTGTGGTAACAAGAGCCAATACCTGCTTCACCCATCTGGTAGTCAGAGGCTCAAAATGCAGAGTGAAGGAGGGAAAAAGGAGCAAGCACTCGGCCCCGTGACTGCAACACCGATGTAGAACTTAAGTCAAGCCCAGACCAGCTTGACAATTCAGAGAATCAAGGGCTGTGAAAATAAACAGCAGGCGAATGAAAATTTCTATTCCCTTCAATGTCCAGAAAACGCCCTCCCATTTAAAGTACCTGCCCAGATAAAACACATCCTCGATATAAACAGAATCATCAGGACGCATTCTCTGAGTTCTTCCAAAGTAACTCCAGGAGGGCTCACATTCCTCTTGGTGACCAGTCATCGCCTCGCAGGAACCCCCACGATTACAAGGTCAAATGCTGTTCCCTTTTGCGACACACTGACAATGCCTCTTCGGAGACACGATCTGTTAATGTATGATTTATTGTAATTAAGCAACACAGTTTAATGTCATCAAGAGGCTTTAATTAGAGAAGGCTGCCGTGTCTTCACGCTGTCAGATCAATTGCTGTTTGCACATCCATACGGACTTGCACATGCTCTGAGAACACTTCTGCGTAGAGCAAACCAGCCTTCCACTGGGGCTGTGGACTCCCACTTGGGGAAAGCGTTTCATTTTAAACGTCTGCCCACTAAATGGGTTTTGTGTGGTCGTCCATACCAATAACCACAGACTATTAAAAAAATAAAAATTTTTAAAAAACCCAAAAACCTTCTTCTCCAGATAACGGATCCCTTTGGTACTTATCTGAACTGTGCATTACTGCCTCAGTGGTAGGCTTCCCTTGACCCAAGATTCGCTGATCACTCATGAATGGCACTATGAACTCAACATAACTCAACCTCCATTTCCTTTCTCCACCTACATGTTCCTGAACAGATGTGGATGCTAAACGAGCTATAATGCTGTCAATTCCAAAACTCACTCAGATAGATTTGAGAAAAAAGGAACATCCACTATGCCCCTTATTTCTATGACAATATGGGATATGACGTACCCCTGATTTCTAGACGTATTTGCAAACTATATATCATATGAAGGACCTGTATCCAGGCTATATAAAGAATGCTTATAGGCCAACAATAAAATGGCAAACAACCCAATTTAAAAACTGGGCAAAGGCGGGGGGGGGGGGGCACCTGGGTGGCTCAGTGAGTTAAGTATCCAACACTGGCTCAGGTCATGATCTCATGGTTCCTGAGGTTGAGCCCCACTTCGGGCTCTGTGTGGGGAGCCTGCTTGGAATTCTCTCCCTCTCCTTCTCTCTCTGCCTCTCCCCTACATGCGCTCCTTCGCTCTTAAATAAATGTTTAAAAAATGGGCAAAGGATGTGAATAGACATTTCTCCAATAAAGACATAGAAAAGACATGTAGTTACCACATGACCAATCAATTCCACCCCTAGGTATACAACCAAGAAAATTCAAAACCTATGTCCAGACAAAATCTTGCACACAGATGTTCATAGCAGTATTGTTTATAATGTCCAACATATGAAAACAAATGTTCATCAACTGATGAATAAATGTGATATTATCTGTATAATGGAATATTTCTGGCAATAAGAATGAATGAATTCTTGAAAACTGATAGTAGTGATGGTTTGCACAACACAGCGAATAAAGTCGATGCCACTGAACTACATTCCTAAAAGTGGTTAAATGGGGAATTTTGTTATGTACATTTCATTGCAATTTTTCAAAATGTAAATGGGGAGTAAGGAATAAAATACTGATTCGTGGTACAACATGGATGAACCTCAAAAACATCATAATAAGTGAAAGAAGCCAGACACAAAGACCATATATTTTATGATTCCAATTATATGACACGGCCAGAAGAGGCAAATCCAGAACAATGGATGGGACACTGAGATTGCCAGGACCTGGAGGGAGGGAACAGGCAGTAACTGCTAATAGATAACGGGGTTCCTTTGGGGCACCTGGGTGGTTCAGTCGCTTAAGCACCCGAATTTAGCTCAAGTCATGATCTCACGGTTCATGGGTTCAAGCCCCACATCGGGCTCTGTGCTGGCAGCTTAGAGCCTGGAGCCTGGTTCACATTCTGTATCTCCCTCTCTCTCTCTCTGCCCCTACCCCATCTGCACTCTATCTCTCTCAAAAATAAACAAACATTAAAAGTAAAACCAGCTGGATGGCTCAGTTGGTTAAGCGTCCGACGTCAGCTCAGGTCTGATCTCGCAGTTTGTGAGTCCGAGCCCCGCATCGGGCTCTGTGCTGACAGTTCAGAGCCTAGAGCCTGCTTCAGATTCTGTGTCTCCTCCCCTGTTCTCTCTCTCTCTCTCAAAAATAAACAAACATTAAAAAAATTTTCTTAAGAAAAATTAAAAAAAGCTCTGGGTTCCTTTTTAGGACTGATGTACTGAAATCACAGAGCAGAACTCTCTGAATATGCTAAAAACCAAAGAATTGTATACCCTACCTATAAGGGTGAATTTTATGGTATATGGATTATATTTCAATAAAGCTATTTTTAAGTTTTTTTTCAGTTTATTCATTTTTTTAAATTTTTAATGTTTATCTATTTTTGAGTGAGTGAGAGAGAGCGAGCACATGAGCACGCGCACAGGGGAGGGGCAGAGAGAGAGGAAGATACAGAATCCGAACCAGGCTCCAGGCTCTGAGCTGTCAGCACAGAGCCTGACATGGGGCTCGAACTCACTAACCAGGAGATCATGACCTGAACCGAAGTCGGATGCTTAACCGACTGAGCCACCCAGGTGCCCCTACAGTTTATTCATTTTAAGAGAGAGAGAGCGTGCGCACGCATGAGAGCAGGGAAGGCGCAGAGAGAGACAGAATCTCAAGCAGCCTCCCCGTGGTCCAACATGAACATGAGACCATGACCTCGGCTGAGATGAAGGGTGGGATGCTTAATCAACTGAGCCGCCCAGGTGCCCACCCATAAAACTATTTTTAGGGGTGCCTGGGTGGCTCAGTCAGTTGAGTGGCCGACTTCGGCTCAGGTCACGATCCTGCAGTTCATGGGTTCAAGCCCCGCGTCACGGTCAGTGCTGTTAGCACAGAGCCTGCTTCGGATCCTTCGTCTCCCTCTCTCTTGGCCCATCCCCCATTTGTGCTCTCTCAAAAATAAGTAAAACATAAAAAAAAATGAATAAAAATTTTTTAAAAATAAAGCTATTTTTAAAAGATAGTGGAAAGAAGCTTAAGAAACAAACGTGTGTGTGTGTGTGTGTGTGTGTGTCTATGTGTGTAAAAAAAAAGACAAGAATGCGTGTCTAGTTCCCCATTTTGGATTTGTCTGTCTTTGAGGGCAAATCTACTCAAAGAATTATTTGTGTCCCACACCTTGGCAAAGTCTAAACAATGGAATCTCTGGCCACAACCGACAAGGCCTCACAGACTGGCCGAAGACCAAGGAGGCCAACAATACTTGTGTAACGAGCACCCTCCCCGCCAAACTGCAAGCCAAATCCTTCTTCTAAACACCCTGGTCTCTCTTCCCAGCCCTGAAGTACAAGCTTTAGTTTCTCTAACAAATTATTCCCCTAAATTTTTTTAATGTTAATTTATTTATTTTGAGAGAGAGAGAGAGAGCAACAAGCAGGGAGGGGCGGAGAGAGAATCCCAAGCAAGCTCCGCACTGTCAGCCCTCACAAATGGTGAGATCATGACCTGAGCTGAGATCAAGAGTCAGATGTTCAACCGCCTGAGCCACCCAGGCACCCCTAACAAATAGTCCTTTAGAAGTATAGGCAAGTTAAGGGCAACTGGAAGAGGTTTTAAATTTGGCCCGATCTGTGTAAGGAAACTGTTTCTACCCAGTGCTGCCTCAGAAGACCTACCGCTTTAACGACATGAAAATAAAATGCTTGGTTTTAACTCTGTGAGCCTTTTTTAGGTGAATACCAGCCCACAATGTACTTTAATTCATTCAAAATAGAAGGAAGAGGCATGTCTGACCTCCAATTACTATTCAGATAGATTTTAAAAATTAAATTCAGGAGGCAAATTGCTAATCTGTTTTTCTGAAATAACCATGACACCCCCCCTTGTAAAATACCAGCATATTATCGATGAAGTCATTTCTATGTGAATATTGCTCATCGTCCTTTGTAGGCATTTTCCCCCCGCCTATTTCAGTCCACCCACATTCCTCCTCTGACACGCTGATGTATGCCTAAGTGAGAGCTACCGGGTTTTAGTTTGGCAGTACTTTTTACCAGCCTTTCCAAATTTTTTGGTCATGACCCGGCTTCGGCTCCTATGCCAGAACATACATTTGTAATGGATCACCTTAGCAAGTATTCCCAAATCTCTGGGATATTCCATAAAGTCTTGCTCACATGGACAGCTCTAAGTAAAAGTACTGGGGGGGAGGGGCGTTTTCGGTTTTCCTTTCCCAAATATTAGCCCCCGCGTGCGTTTCATTTTGCTTTTTAAATGTGGACTTGGGAGGACAATGGGGTCAGAACCACTGGGGATTTCGAAAGAAAACAACTGTGTAAGTTTCATTGCCTATTGTAATGAACATGAAAGCGTTCACGGCCTTAAAAAACAATTACTAAATCACACCTAAGAATATTTCACAGAACCTGAATAAAGTCATCTTCTAAAAATAACTGACGCTTTTAAGAATTCAGTCATCCAAAGCAGGAAAGTGGAGAAATGAGGATTTAAACCAAAAAAAAAAAAAAAACAAAAAAAAAAAAACTTTTTTTTTTTTTTAAAAGAAACCTTTTGATGTCACTTTCCTAGTATTAAACACTACCTCTTTGCCATGCTTGCATCTTTTGGCTGATTCACTAAAAATAATGACTGAACAGAGAAGTTTCTGACTATGCTCTTTCCATTATTTATGCTGTTGAGGGTGTTCAAAATGTAAGTGTTTTGAATACTTTATTTTACCAATTTTTGAAATACACATTGTCCCTTTCATAACACCATGTGCTAATCTAAAGCTGTCAACCTAAGCCATTTATAATCATATTTCTGTTGGAAGAAAAATGCACTTAATGGAGATTAAAACAAAAAAAGAGAGAGAAGGGGAGAAAAACCCACACACTGACACCACATTTCCTCTGGTAATTTTAAGTCGTGACCACTGTGTTGTATCAGGCGCTGGCCACACAAGTGGATCGACTTAACCATTCGGGTGCTGGAGCAGGATGTGGACGCTGTGGTATTAATGAGAACGCGCGCTTACAGCGTAACCTCACAGACCAAATAACCTCCTGGCCACACAAGTAGAAAATAATTAAAACAAGCATGATTCCAATTTAGCTTTGTAACCAGATGGTGAATGAAAAAAAAAAGCAGACAAAGACTCATTTTGTGAATAACCTGGGGAGCAGCTCCTACAGTTTCTTTTAAAGTTACAGCCTGACTTGTGAAATAAAAAAAAAAGTGGGGGGAGGGTGGATGTTGGGGGGAATACAAAGGATCTCACCAGCATTCACTGCCGGAGTACACACATGTCATTTTCCCTGGGTCATGACCAAAGAAATCACAACTCCTTCCTTACATGAATGCCAAGTTTAATTACAGTAACCCCCCCCACCAAAAAAAAAAAATTCAGTAGAAATTAAGTGAAAGCAAGATGCTGCTACATACATATCTCACCAATCAGCATTAAGCTGTAGGTTACCCACCAAACAGGGTAAGCTTTTCCAATCAGCAAGACTCTGGAACAGCACAAACCTTCACCAACGTTCTATGACAAATTCTTCCAGAAAAATAAAACGAGCCAAACGACATTTGCAACCTCGCACAGGGCTCGTGTTCTTTACCGATCTCCCCCTGCGAGAAGGATAAAGGCGCTCCGCACATGAGGAAAAGAAGAAGACCCCTGAAGACAAACCCCAGTGACTTCGGTACAACACTGCACAACAAATCGGGCAGTCTGGAAATGGGAACTCAAAATCCAAATGGCTGGAGACAGTGTGAGCGGTCTAGGCTGCATGGTAAAGATGGACACGCCTGCCCGTGGAATGGGAGATGCTACCGAATCTGTGCGCCTTCAAGTGGGGGTGGAAGCAACACAAGAGGCCATCACGCTATGTTCTGCGCACACACGAGCGCGCGCGCACACACACACACACACACACACACCCCTGGGTTTCAGCAAGCCTGCCATGAGTAGGTAGGACCATAAGGGAGTCATTTCAATGTATCACCACAATCACACTCTACCCTCTGTTAGATCCCAGGAGGCAGTCACCTTGCCCTATGCTCCCTACCGTGGGCCATGGACCCTTGGTGGCAGCCAACTTCCCTGGGCCCATCCCTCTCGGAATCCCAATCACACCCCTTCCTCTCCCCTCCCCTAACCCTCTCCTGGAAGAACTAATCATAAACGCAGAGCAGAAGGATCCCAGACCAGAAACCCAAGGGCTAAGATGATGGGAAAGGAGGGAAGTGCATGGCTAAGAGGATACCAAAATAATGCAAACAAACATATTAAAAGGACATTTTTTTCCAGCCACCAATTTTTCAAGCACCAATGCACAGATTGTTTCTCTGGGTTCCTGAATTTTTGCTGACCTAGGAGTCTGCTTCCTACAGCCAATGGATTTCCAACGGGGATACAGACAGATACTCCTCTGGTACCAAGGGAAACAGGAGAACCTAGCAAAACGTCTGTTTTAAGGGCATTACATTTGCAGGCCTGCTGGCTCTTTCTCTGCCTTTCACTACTAGCCTGTGCACGAGCTGTGTGAAAGGGGTGTGTCCCCAGCCCACCCTTCATGGCTAAGGGCTTCCAAAGCCATCGATCTAATGGACAACAGACAACCTTCCTACAAGAGCAACAGCCCACATCCTATAAAACACAGGCTGGGGTACTGTCAATGAAGTCACTACCAATGTGACATGGGGGGAGGGGATTCTGGACAAATCGAATCTCCTGGCTTGAGGTCCCAGGGGCACACACAGTCTCATTATCACAGTATTTATATTCTGAAGTCTGGAGTAAGGCAGACTCCAGGCTTGGCTTTAGCACATTAAGGTTAATATTAAACAACATGGATGAATTTTTTTTTTTTTTTGAGATTTTAACTTTAAGTAATCTCAATACCCAATGTGGGGCTCAAACTCACAACCCCGAGATCAAGTGCTCCAGGGGCACCTGGGCAGCTCAGTGGGTTAAGCATCCGACTTCGGCTCAGGTCATGATCTCGCAGTTCGTGAGTTCAAGCCCCATGTCAGGCTCTATGCTGACAGCTCAGAGCCTGGAGCCTGCTTCGGATTTTGTGCCTCCCTCTCTCTCTGCTCCTCCCCTGCTCACACTCTGTCTCTGACACTCTGTCGCAGTCTCAAAAATAAACAAACACTTAAAAAATTAAAAAAAAAAAGACAGCAGAGAAAGAGACACAGGACCTACGAGCAGAGCTGAACTGGAAATGTTGAAGCCTGTCTCACATGCTGAGCCTGGTACATTCTAGGTGCTCAGTAAACAGCACGTATGGGCTCGGACCACTGTGATTTCTGGTGAGTGCTATCGGCCTCGTCAATTCCACGCAGGCGCCTCAGTGGGCGTGGTCTGGGCTCCCGGAGCGCTGAGAACACCAGAGGTTAGCGTACCCCAAGCTTTCTGTCAGGACCTGCAAGAGCCCCCATCCTGCTGAAAAGCCCTCCCCGGGGAGCTGCAGGATGACCCGAGCCTCACCTCCTCCTGGTATTTGCCTCCGTGAACTCTCATTCAGAGCCAGTCTTTCATTCAGCTGGCGGTATTGAACAGCCGCCCGTGCCAGGCATGAGGTAAATATTCACCAGCAATCTGCTAACAAGACGGATCAAAGGGGGCCAAGGGCAGCAGGAGGGGGAAGCAGTCTCTGAAAACAAACGATTCACATCCTGTGTGACTGGCGCTGTGACAGAAACAGGAACAAGGTGAGAAGAGAGCAACACAGAGGCAGACCATGCATCGAACTGGGGCGGAGAAGGAAGGCTTCCCAACGGAAAGGACTGGAATCGTGAAGGACCAGAGCGAACGTGGAAAGAGGGCAGAGACCCCTTTTAGGCTCTGTTCATCTCCCGGGACATTGATCTGATTTTTGGAAAAACTGCCCACCAACCAAATGTCTCCGGTCCTGTGGGGCCTGTTCACACGAGATCCTTCCACTGGCTTCACGAGTGCTTGATCCTCTCCCTCCCTCCCTCCCTGTCTTTTTGTCCCCAGCCAGGCCCCCCCAGACACCCCCGAGCACTTCCAGTCCACAAGCATCCAGAATGGAAAGCGCCGTAGCTGAGTTCAGCCTCCCACACATTTCCGCTGACTTAGAACCCCCCTGTCAGATCGCACCCGAGGCTTCACTAAATGTGCGTTTCTCTTTTTATGAAGTTTATTTATCTATTCTGATAGAGAGAGAAGGAAAGAGAATCCCAAGCAAGCTCTGGGCTGTCGCTGCAGAGCCCAATGTGGGGCTCGAACCCATGAACCGTGAGATTGAGACCTGGGCCAAAATCAAGGGTACGGCGCTAATGGACTGAGCCACCCGGGCGCCCCGAACTGGGCATTTCTGAGCGAAGTTCAACTTCACATTCCCGCACTCTCCATCATGTCACATACCCAAGCACAGTGGCACTCACAGACCCAAGGCATCAAGAATCTTCAAGAAGTTTCCAGGTAACAACTGGACATTACACATACCGTAGCCCTGTCTCCCGGAGAAAGTGCAGAGGGGGGGATGAAAGAGGAAACATGTGCAGGGGATAAAGTGGAGGCCAGCCAGGAGGAAGAAAGGCATACGAAACACCACCAAGGATGGCCCACCCTCAAAGCAAAACCCTATGAACAATCCGGTGTTTCACACTGGCCCAAGATGCTGCTGGTAAGTTAGCCCACGCACCTGCACACCCAAAACCTATGCCCCCTTGGGACAACCGACCCTGTTTCCTCAACAAATGACACTGCAGGGGTGAGGGTAATGGTGGGGGTGTTAGATTAGTAATAAACTTGTTTTTTAACCAACCAATCTCAATGTACGGACCTCATTTTAAACCAGCCGTAAAAAACAAAATGAGGGGGCGCCTGGGTGGCTCAGTCGGTTGAGCATCTGACTTCGGCTCAGGTCGTGATCTCACGGCTCATGAGTTCAAGCCCTACGTGGGGCTCCCTGCTGTCAGTGTGGAGCCCCCTTCAGATCCTCTGTCCCTACCCCCACGCCCGCCTCTGGCCCTCCCCAACTTGTGCCCTCTCTCTTTCAAAATAAACAAAACATTTAAAAATAATAAATAGGGGCGCCTGGTTGGCTCAGTCGGTTAAGCGGCCGACTTCGGCTCAGGTTATGATCTTGCCGGTTCTGATCAAGCCCCGCGTCAGGCTCTGTGCTGACAGCTCAGAGCCTGGAGCCTGTTTCAGATTCTATGTCTCCCTTTCTCTCTGCCCCTCCCCTGCTCACGCTCTGTCTCTCAAAATTAAATAAACATTAAAAAATTTTTTTTAATAAATAAAAAAATAAAAATAAAAATCATAAAAACAAAATGAGAGACAGTAAAGAACAATTAAACACTGACTAGTTGAGATTAAAACATTTATATTACCGGTATCACGGTATGTTTTCTTTAAATAGAATCTTCCTTTTAGAGATTAATAATGAAATGTGTGAAAAAGTAGACGATGCAAGGTTTGAGAGCTGCCTCACCACAATCCCATCGGAAGCACAACTATAAATGAAATGAGTGACCATGAGCTGAATATAGCTGATGCTAGGAGAGGCGTATGTGGTAGCATTTGACATTATTTTCACTACTTTTGCAGATATTTGCAATTTCCTAGAATAACACTTTCTTTTAAGGGGAGAAGGTGTTTACACCTCCAGTTACAAAGGTTTTATTTAAGCCCCACAACATGTAACTAGAGCAGCAATTATCACACTGCGGGGTCTCAGGGTCTCTTTGAACTCTGAAAAATGACTGGGGACCAAAGCGGCTGTTGTTTACGCAGGATACGGATATACAGATATTGAGAAACAAAGCACGAGAGAGAAATTTCCAAATGGTAATGTTTCAAATTGGGGTGCCCGGCTGGTTCAGTCAGTAGGGCACGCAACTCTTGATCTCAGGGCTGTAAGTTCGAGCCCCACGCTGGGCATAGAGATTACTTAAAAAATAAAATAAGAATTTTAGGGGTGTCTGGCTCAGTCCGTTAAGCATCTGTCTTCAGCTCAGGTTATGATCCCGCGGTTCGTGGGTTCGAGCCCCGGGTCGGGCTCTGTGCTGACAGCTCAGAGCCTGGAGCCTGCTTCGGATTCTGTGTCTCCCTCTCTCTCTCTCTGCCCCTCCCCAACTCATGCTCTGTTTCTCTATCAAAACTAAATTAAAAAATAAAAATAAGTAAAAAATTAAAAAAATAAAAATTTTTTATAAATAAAATCTTTTTAAAATTTTCAAACTCAAACGGAGAGAAGTTTTAAATATATGTTAATTCATTTAGAAATTAGCCACCACACGCTAATATAATTAACATTCTTGTGAAAACTGGTTTTTCCAAAATAAAAAAATATTTAGTGATAAATGAGGCGACGTTGCCCACTTGATGTCTGGCTTGACTCAGTCAGCTGTGTTCTCCTAGCGGAATTCAATCTGATGTGGTATCTCACATCGTGTAGTATTCTGGAAAGCCCCACCACACACTCGGGAGAGGAGAGTAAAAACAGGAAGCAACGTCTTGGTACGATGAGGATAATGTCTCTTAACAGGCAAATGCCCCCAAAAGGGGACTGTGAGAACCCCAGGGTTCCGTGCGGAACCACTGAGATGGAGGGCATCTCCATGAGAAGAGGCAGAATGGCCTCGATACGAGGTCTAGCAAGGACCCTGTACTCCTTTTTAAATGTGAACAAAATGAGGCACAAGAGTCAAGTCTGAGGGGGGAGGGGAGGCACCCTCCCACGCACAGCGCGGTTAGGAGGAAGGGCCTCTGTGCAGCAATGACTGGCACAAAGCGCCTTCCGACATTCACACACATAAATCCAGGACCAGCTGTGAATGTCTCTCATAGGAAATCAATATGCTAGGTCTGTGGACAAGTGTTTTGCTTTGAAATTAAATAGGAAAAAAACCTGGACAGGTCAGAGTATGTCACAGATAAAGAGAAATCATAGTAAGGCAAAACCTCATGAAACGTGTTTCAGTTTTGTGTGTGTGTGTGTGTGTGTGTGCGCGCGCGCACGCGCACGTGCGTGCACAAGTGCTGGGTCTTGATTCAAAATTCCTTAGTGCAGATAAAAGCCAAAGTTGATAAAAAACAGTGTGCTCGGGTCCAAGGTAGAGATTCTAGAAATCTTTAAAGAAAGGAAGGCTGAAGAGGCAGCAAGTGAAATGGTAGGGCTGACGTCTGGGGGACAGAATGGGGGAGTGGGGAGTGTGCAAGACCAGAACCTATTGGAGAAGACGCAGCAGCTGCTCCTGGAAGAATCCGGCCTGTGCATCTCCTTACTCAAAACATACACAGGTGGGTGTGAGGCTGTTCAAGGACAGGAACCAAGAAGCTTGATGGTCAAGGGCAAATACATCTTTTAAGGCACAGTATCTACAAACCAAAGGCTGGGGCACAGCTGTTGAAAACAGACGAGGGGGCGTCTAGGTGGCTCAGTTAAGCGGTTAAGCATTCAAATTCGGCTCGGGTCATGACCTCACGGTTCGTGGGTTCGAGCCCCACGTGGGGCTCCCCGCGGTCAGGGAGGGGTGCACATCAGGTCCTCTGTCTCCCTTCTCTTTCTGCCCCCTCCCCCACTCATTCTTTCTCTCTGTCCCTCCCTCTCTCTCTCTCTGATAAATAAACATTAAAAAAAAGAGAGAGAGGAATAGAAGAAAGCTCAGCCATACACAGGTGTGAGACAAGCTGGGATACAGAAGCTCCCAGCCTTACAAGCTTTGCACTCAGGGATTTTCAGTGACATCCACAGGCCACCCCCGTCCCCCAGCACCAGCCAGCAGGGCGGCTGCCTGCAATGGGCCCGCACGGGCTTCTGTCAGAACCTTAGTTCTAACCAAACAGACTTGAAGCCCTTCTAGAAATTTTTAATGTTTATTTTTGAGAGACATAGACAGAGTGTGAGCAGGGGAGGGGCAGAGAGGGAAGGGAGACACAGAATCCGAAGCAGGCTCCAGGCTCTGAGCTGTCAGCACAGAGAACAACGCAGGGCTCGACCTCCCCAACTGACCTAGATGAAGTCGGACGGTTAAACAACTGTGCCACCCAGGTGCCCCAGGCCTTCTAGAAATTAGGTGAAGAAAAGCAAGTTTCAAAACTGTGCTGTGACCTTCATTTTAATAGAAGAATGATATGATCCATATAAGTACCCAGGAAAATGTGAAAGCATTTCCTCTACACCAAGAGAGAGGACGGGGCGGAGAACTTATTACTTTATTTTAGTCTGTACTGTTGAAATTCTTTGTCAAAGGGCATGAGTTTAAAACCAAAAATAGGGGCGCCTGGGTGGCTCAGTGGGTTGAGCATCCGGCTTCGGCTCAGGTCATGATCTCGCGGTTCGTGGGTTCGAGCCCCGCGTCCAGCTCTGTGCTGACAGCTCAGAACCTGGAGCCTGCTTTGCATTCTGTGTCTCCCTCTCTCTCTGACCCTCCCCTGCTCACGCTTGCTCTCTCTCTAAAAAATAAATAAAACATTAAAAAAATTTTAATAAGTAAATAAAACCAAAATAAGGGGCACCTAGCTGGTTCAGTAGGGCTCTTGATCTCAAGACTGTAAGTTTGAGCCCCATGCTGGGTGTGGACATTACTTGAAATCTTTAAAATAAAAATAAAATAAAACAAAAATCAAAAGGACACTCATTTAAAAAAAAAAAAAATCACCTCTGACCCATACTTTGCACCAAACAAAAATTAACCCCACAGTGGTCCAGGCTAAATGTAAAAAAGAATTATTAAAACTCCCACAGGAAACGTGGGAGATGGTCCTTGCCATCCCAGGCTACACAAAGATCTCTTAGGACACAAAAAGAAGAAACTGATAAAGATACATCAGGCTTAACTCAAATAAAAATGATTCTGCCCTAGGAGAGCCAATGTTAAGAAACGCTATGAGTTGTGACCCCCCCCCACCTCCCTGAAATTCAGAGTGTGTCTCTATTTAGAGATGAGTCTTTAAAGAGGTGAGCAAGGTCATCAGGGTGGGCCATACTCAAATTTAACTGGTTTTCTTAAAGGAAGAGAACATCTGCACATGTGGGGGCTGGGGGGTTGGTGGGGATGACCAAAGAAAGCCAAGGAAGCAGTTCTCAAAGGAAACAAACCCGATCTCAGATTTTGGCCCCCAGAACTGTAAGAAAATAAATTTGTTAATAAATTTAATTTCTGAAAATAAATTTAAGCAATACGGTCTGCAGTACTTTATTGCAACAGCTCTAAGGGAACTAATACAGAAAATAAACATACGTGCAAAACCGTATCTAATAATAGACTAGAATCCACAACAGATTGAGATTTTTTAATCTCAATACTCGATAATAAGAAATAACCCAATTTAATTTTTGTGGGTTTTTTAAAAATTTTTTGACGTTTATTTATTATTCAGAGACAGAGAGAGACAGAGCATGAGCGGGGGAGAGGCAGAGAGGGGCGGAGACACAGAATCCAAAGCAGGCTCCAGGCTCTGAGCTGTCAGCACAGAGCGCGATGCGAGGCTCGAACTCATGAACTGTGAGATCATGACCCGAGCGTAAGTTAGTGCTTAACCGACTGAGCCACCCAGGTGCCCCTTAACAACCCAATTTTAAAAGGGGCAAATAAGCACATGAAAATATGCTTGACATCTATCAGTCACTAGGAAAATGCAAATTAAAACTAGAGTGAGATTCTACCGACATACCTTTTAAAATGGCTAGAATTGGGGCGCCCGGTGGCTCAGTGGGCTGAGCGTCCAAATCTTGATGTCGGCTCATGATCTCATGCTCGTGGGATCAAGCCCTACCCTGTGCACTGGGCTCCTCGCTGAGCGTGGAGCCTGCTTAAGATTCTCTCTCCCCCTCTCCCACTGGTACTTGCCCTCTCTCTCCAAAACAAAAAGTGTAAGTATATATAATGGCTAGAATTTAAAAACGAATAGTACCAAATACAAATGTACCCTCAAGAGCTAACTGAACCCTCGTGCGTTGCCTGTGAACTACCTAGGGGTACAGTCACTCGGGCATTTTCTTATAATAAAGTGAAACCCACACAAGCAATGAGTACCTAGTGATGACCACCATGACCTCACAAAAACCCACATACGGCAGCTCTACTCATACTTGCCAAAGACTAGAAACAACCAAACGGCCATGAACCGATGAAGAAACAGACATACGGTGGCACGTCCAGACAACAGACTTACACTCCGCAATTTAAGAAAATGAACTTCGAGGGCGCCTGGGTGGCTCGGTAGACTGAGTGTCCCGCTCTTGGTTTGGGCTCAGGTCATGATCTTGTGGTTTGTGAGCTTGAGCCTCACAGCGGGCTCTGTGCTGATGGTGTAGAGCCTGCTTCTGATTCTCGCTCTCTCTCCCTCTCTGTCCCTCCCCTCCTCAGTCTCTCTCTCTCTCAAAATAAATAAACTTAAAAAGTGCCAGCATTATAAAAATCAAGTTATCCAGCCTCATTTACCTATTACAAAGTCCGTGTGTTTTATACCTATTGCACACAGCAACTGGGACCAGGCATACTCCGCATGGCCAGTGGCTACCTTCACATTGGAAGTGACTCTAAGCACTAACGTACAGGACGCAGCATGATCTCCAGGAAAAAGCACAAAAGGGCAGCAAGGTGGCTGTTGGAGAACACTCCCTGGGTTTAAATTCTTCAGGGGTGGCAAAGAGTCACCCACACACGTATGCAAGCTACACAGCGGAGCCAGGAGGACAAGATTTCCCCCCATGCCCCGGGCTGCAGCGCACGCGCGCGTACACACACACACACACACACACACACATCCCCCAGCTCGCTCGGACAGGCCTTACTGGAGGCCGAAAGGAACGCAGGAGAAACGCATTCGGAAAACCAAGCTGCGCTCGCCGGCAGGCCCAGCACACAAAAGCCCACCCCGCAACACCGATCCGCAAAGAGATTCCCTCCCATGGCTCTGCGGGAGCAGAAAGGGAAAAGCCAGAATGATTCTGTTGGGAAACTCACAATCACTACACTGCAGAGAAAAGTAACCCTGGGTCCCAGGGCTGGCTGCCGGAGGCACTGCAACTGAACCGCATTTCTAGAGTGAACTTTGCCGCTCTGGGACCAAATCACACCGAGTCCAATGTCCAATGAACCAGATAATTCAGAGCAGCTTCGAAATCTTCTCTCTTTGGTTTAAAGTACGCTGTTATGTTTATATTATGGTTATGTCTAATATTCTGGAATAAAGGCGGGGGGGGAGAGCTTTATTTTGTTGGAAGACATAATCTGGAGGTGGCTAAGAAATCATTGATCCTTCTCTACCCTGAAATCTCCCCCTGCCAACACCCACCCCCACTAGCTTATCTCATACAAAGGATCACCCCAAGAAGAGCTATCTGTTTTTCAGCTAATAGACTGAGAAAGCTCAAGTCTGATGCAGCCGGCGGCTTAATGCAGAGTTGAAAATACCGCCCTGGATTTGTGTTCTAGACAAATCCCAGAAACCACTCTTGAACACTTACAACACATATCTAGGCGTTGTTCAAGTGGTTCATATTCACTTGATCCTTACAAGGTAGGTGGGGTTTTTTTAGTGTTTATTTATTATTTGCGAGACAGTGCGCGCGTGAGCACAAGCAGGGAGGGGCAGAAGAGAGGGGGAGAGAAAGAGAATCCCAAGCAGGCTCTGTGCTGTCAGCGCAGCTCCAGGCTGGGGGCTCCAACTCACGCAACTTGAGATCATGACCTGAGCCGAAATCAAGAGTTGGACACTTTACCAAATGAACCACGCAGGCGCCCCAGGCAGGTGCTATTATATTTAGTATTCTCCCATTCGGCAGGACCGTAAAGGACTCAAGAATGTTACTCAAAAAGCACATGCCCAGACTTTCTCTGGCACAGGGAGATACACCAAATGGTGAAACATTTTGTAGCCTACTGCAAATCAATACAAAAGTAGTCTAGAGAATGAAGATAGTAGCGCTCTGGAGCCCTGGGCTTTAGCCAGGTACAAGATCTGCAGGTAGCCACACACCTTCTCTTTGTTCTCACTGTTCCGTGAAAACTTAAGGCCCAACAAGCAGTCATTGTTCTATATGCTTCCTAGTATGTCTGAAATTACGTGTTTTCCATACCACCAGTCAGGACCTATGAAGATTTCACACCCTCTTATCAATCCCTAGACACCAATCCAATAGCAGAGAACCCTTCCAATTATAAAATTAGAATGCGATTCTAACTCGTGCTCTACTATTATTGGCCAACGTTTCTTATCTTCAAGGGAAGTATTCTGTGTTGTTGTTTCTTTGCTCAGCCGTTTACCCAGAGTGCAGCAATTAGTTTGCAACTGTAAGGGGAAGTCATAAGAGACACTGGCGTAAGGGGGTTTTCTGCTGACAAGTTACAAAATGGGTAGGTCCCCTGACACACACAATCTTTGGTTCTGAACAGACTTGGTTTCACTCCCACCAATACATGAAGACAGAAAACAGAGCATGAACAGAGCTACAAACCAAATGTCTGTGATCCAACCAAAAGGATTTTCGATCTCATTAAATATGTCCAGGTCCAACCTCATGTGAATTGCGCTGGTGTAATACTTAATCTTTAAGTGTCCACGGTCACGTTAACGAAACGTGTTCTGTAACCTGTATCCTGAAAACTCGCGAGGGCACGGTTGGCCTCAGTTACTATACAGAGTGGACGACTCGCGAATAATGACTGATAATTAATTTTTTGAGTTTTAGCTTCTTCTTGAGTAAAAAATGGCATGCTCTTTAAATCCCTGTAACAAGAAGGTGGCTGATTTTACTGAGGATATTAAAACTCGATGTAATGTAAAGCGGCACAGGCCCAAGTCTCCCATAATTGGTAACGTTCAAGAATCAAACTTTCGAAGACGGCTTAGTTATTTTCTTCCCAAAATTCTTTTGTAAGCCTCTGGTGCATTTTTAGCCTGCTCCCAACATGCAGCCAGTGCCCCAAATACTGCCTTGCACAATCAAATATAGATTTCTTGAGTGAATGTTATTCATAACGATCTACTGCCTCCCCTCCCCAAATCAACACACTACAATTTTATCAAACTCTGCAAACGAAATGGGCAAATTCACCGATACCATGAAATTGCTGTATTCCAAACGGCAGATCGTATTTCATACGCACATTAAAATAACAAACAGTATCATATTCTTGTGTGCCACTGGCTAAAAATACTATAGGCTGCTCTCTATTGGTTTTATTTTCATACGCAATATATGCTAAGTTCGAGGCCATATGGTTAATTCCACAAATGAAACATGGCTAGTAATTATTTCTTATATTATCCATTCTGAATGCCATCTAATCTAGCTGCTCGAGAAAATGATTCCTGATTAGATAAGGAGGAAACATTTGATGTCATTAGCTATACACAGTTTCATCTTGTTTAGGAACTGCGATTGTAATGAATACCAGATGAGTTTAAAACACAGTACGTTCCAAAACAACTTCCTCCTTCGACTTCAACCCACTCACATGACAGACGCCCGCTCCGAGAGATACCTCTACACTAGTACAATACGGATCATGGAGCTTAACAAAGTCCTGGGTTTTTGTCTTATTCTCACCCACGTATTATTCTAGGAGCTGCCTCACTGAATTCAAGGTTTTCCTCCTCCTTTCTAAATCGCTCACGGTGGAAACAAAACAGGGTTAACCTAGCTTGGATTACTGGTACTCTACCTGTGTCCTCATGAAATACAAGGTCCCTGGACTTGGGGGCGGGAGGTTGGAAGGATTAAAACAGCAACCCAGGGGCGCCCGGACGGCTCAGTAGGTTAAGCATCTGACTTCGGTTCAGGTCATGATGTCACGGTTCGTGAGTTCAAGCCCCGCATCTGGCTCTGTGCTGACAGCTCAGAGTCTGGAGCCTGCTTCTTGGTCCCACCCCTGCCTCTCTCTCTCTCTCTCTGCCCCTCCCCTGCTTGCATTATGCCTCTTCCTCTCTCAAAAATAAACATTTAAAAAAAATTTTTTTTAATATAAACGAGCAAAGCCGCCTCTGTCCTCTTCCCCAGGCTCCTTGGCCATGGTCAGACTTCTTGCAGTCACCCTTCCTTCCCTGCAGACGGAGCCACAGGGGATCCGAAGCTCCCAGCAAGCCAGGCCCAAAAGGCCATGACGGCAGTTACGAGTTTTGAAACCTAACTGAAAAACACACGGAGGCCGCAGAAGCTGGTGAGCGAGCTGAAATTAACCGAATTCTAATAACTCAGCTGTGTCTGCCTGAAATTACCAACCCGTATTTACATAGGTACACTCCCCAGCGAGGGTGTGCGCGCTCTGGTTCAAATAAGGAAAAGAGTCACGGGGCTGCACTTCTCTGAAATCAAAAGGTAAATGATCCAGTGGAGCAAGAAGCCTGATTGTTGCATCAAATTTACATAATTTGCAACCGTTGATTAGGTGGTTTTCCCTCATAGAAAGTTAAAGGGCCGTCCTCAGGTTAAACTTTCATGCTCCTCTCTCGAGTATAGACGCCGTTTCCCAATTCTGTTCTAGAAACTGATGCCAGGCCACCCATCTCCCTCACTCACACAGTGGCCAGTGCAAAACCGTGCCCAGAAAAGGGATGCAAACGACACGGTGACCCTCAGAATGACCCCTTTAAAATCACATTTTAAGGCGGCAGCCCCGGCAGCCCCTCACAGGTCCCAGCCCTCGGAACAGGCTGAAACATCTGCTTGTGTCTCGTGAATCTCTTTGATGATTTAGAACATTCCATATATGTCTCAACCCCTCCCCCAAGAAAGTGAATAAGCCCTAAACCCAGTCATCCTTTCTCTGAAATCACCAAAGGCCTCCCCTCCCCCATCCCGAACCGGCTTAGCTCAGAAAACTGATTGGAAGCGAATGTCTAGGCTGCTTCCTTATGCCCTTTTAATAAAGCCAACCACAGCAAAGAAAACAGAAATTAGTGGCAAGTACAGAGCTTTCTGCCACTGGGATTCATAGCGGCCTCTGGCCAAGCCATTCCGGCTGTCTGGCTCCGGCTCCGGCTCCCTTCACAATACCCACCACCCCCTTTCGGGCCTGCCCCACACCACCCTGGAGGATCAAAGGGAGCACTTACTGTTTATAACATCCTGAGCAATCTGGGAATCCCAAGAGGTTTGTGTTACCTTTCCCATCCCTCATTGTCTCTGCTCCAAAACACAGTTTCTAATGAGGCCAGCCAGCCCTGGCCCAGTCACGCCGGTGAATCGGGCCGTCCCTGACGTTGCTGCTCGGAGAGGGGGGTGGGGGTGCCTCCGGGGGAGTGTCGGGACAAGCTCTCCAAGAGCCTGTGGTTCCCAGACTCGATTTCCGACCAGAGGGCAGCGTGGCAAGCTTCTAGTTACAGATAGAGGGCAACAAAACCCCAAACAAAAGCGAGAAACCCCCCAGAGTGCTTGTTGCACATGCAAAGCGCCACAGGTAACCCACAGTGACATTCCTGAGTGTTTTCCTGCAGACGCCGAAGTGCTCCTACACGGCGCCGCTGACCTTGCTCCTGTCCTTCTCTGCTCACTTCAGAAATCCCAGATGTCCTCTATGGCCATGTGTCCTGCGGCCTGGCCCTGGACGTCAGCTTTTCCCAGGCGGCGCAGACACAAAGGCAGGGCAAGACCTCTCTGATTGCTCTCCGCCTCACCTGTCATCTCCCTTCCGGGCCAACCTCGTCAGTGCTCACACTGGCCCCTGCCTCCCAAGTGCTCCCACCTCACCTGCTGAAGCTCGGTGGGCAGAAGGGAGGCGCGAACGCACAGGACTGGTGTTGAAAACGTACCACTAACAGGCATCCTCACCCCCCCCTCGGCCAGGTCTGCACACCCCAGGGCCTAGAACAACATCCGGGCAGCCTCTGCGTCTCCTCTGATTAGAAACTCAACAGGAGGTCGTAATTCAAACTGAACCCCCAAAACCTGGATTCCAAGCCAACATCTCAGGGATTCAGAGAGCACGTTCTGGTCAGCTGGACCCACCACTGATCACAAGATTAGCAATCAGGTAGATCTGGAAGAACGCACCTTGTAAGCAGGGCAAAACTTCAAGTTCAAGAGGCATAACTCCAGGTTTACAGAGGTCGAAGGTAAAAGTTTCCTAGGGAGTTTTGGGGGAAATTACTCTTTGCACAATGTTTGCTGAGCCTCTCAGATGTCAAACAAAAGTGTATTTTAGCCACAAATCTATGCATCAAGCTTTACATGACTCCCGAAGTCACACCAAACCATAACCACCGCAGAAGCCAAACTATTAACCTAAATGATTCTTGCACATTTTTCAAGTGAAAGAGAAAAAAAGCAGACGTGTTCATACTGCCTCTACATTTCACTAGGAGATCATTTTGAACTGGTTCCAAGAGCTGTTTCTTCCCCCCTTTGTCAAGGGGGTTTCACAAGGAGACAGGAAGAAATCATTTCTGACTTAAAAAATTCTACTGCTAAAAAAAAAATTATATTGCTACACTGATACGATCAAGTCAATTTCTGCAACACCACACCACTGTTAATCATATGAGTAACTGACAAAATCACGACTGCAGGGCATCTGGGTGGCTCAGGCAGTTGAGCGTCCAAATCTTGATTTGGGCTCAGGGTCGTGGGATCGAGACCTGAAGTTAGGTTCCGTGCTGAGCCTGGAGCCTGTGTGCAATTCTCTATTCTTTCTCCCTCTTCCGCTGTCGACCTCTCCCCCGCTCGCATCCTTGCTCTTTCTCAAAATGAATAAACTTAAAAAAAAAAACAAATCAGTGTGTCTACAGGGACTCATTATGGACCAGTCATAACTTTTTTTTTTTTTTTAAGTTTATTTTTGAGAGAGAGGAAGTGAGAGAGCAGGGGCGGGGCAGAGAAAGAGGGAGTGAGAGAATCCCAAGCCAAATCTGCGGGGCCAGCACAGAGCCTGATGCGGGGCTTGAACTGACCATCTGTGAGATCATGACCCGCCCCCAGACATAACTCATTTAAATCCCAAAGCAACCCTAAGTCAAAGTACTGCTATTATTTCCGTGTTCCTCGTGAGGAAACAGAGGCACGCACAGGATAAAGGACTTGCCCATGGTCACTCTGCTTGAGGCACAGACTAGCTTCCAGCAGAGGGCTGTGGCTCAAGAAATCCTTTTAATTAAACACACACTACTTCCAAGGTCTGTTAAAAACTGAACAAGAGGGGCGCCTGGGTGGCTCAGTTTGCTGAGCATCCAACCCTTGATTTCGGTTCAGGTCATGATCCCAGGGTCGTGGGATCAAGCCCCAAGTGGGTCTCAACATGGGCTCCACACTGAGCATGTAGCCTGCTTAAGTTCGTGTTCTCTCTCTCTCTCTCTCTCTCTCTCTGCCCCTCTCCCCTGCTTGTGCACTATAAAATTTTTTTTTTAAAAAATGAACAAGAGCTGAGCTCTTTAAAGAGAATGAGGAATTCCAGGGGCACCTGGGTGGCTCAGTCGGTAAGCATCCAACTTCAGCTCAGGTCATGACCTCGTTGCTCTTCGTGGGTTCGAGCCCCGCGTCAGGAGCCTGCTTCAGATTGTGTGTCTCGCTCTCTCTCTGACCCTCCCCTCCTCATGCTCTGTCTCTGTCTCTCAAAAATAAAACACTAAAAAAAATATTATTTTTAAAAAGATTGAGGACATTCCAACAGGGACAGAGAGAGAGAGAGAGAGAGAGAGAGAGAGACAGGAGGATACTCTTTGCAGTGAGGGGAGTTTCCTGATACCACTACTACTATTACTGTCAAAGGCGGTCCCAAATGTCCTCACGTTTAAGCAGGGTGAAACGTAAGTTCTACCATACTTGGGAACAAACCTCAAAAGTATTTTAAAAAGCCAATCTTTATTAGAAAACGTTCATTAACTGGTAACCTCCACTGAGTAATAGCAGAATCCGTATTTCGTGTCTCTTTTCAAAGAAGGCACTCCTTTTCTGGAAGTAAAAAAAAAAAAAAAAAGAAAAATACAGACGCGCCCCCCTCCGCCCCGCCCCCTGCATTGTACTTGCAGTATTAGTTGAGAAAAAACTACCTTTTATGTTTTTTTATGTTTATTTATTTATTTTAAGAGAGCGCAAGAGCAGGGGAGGGGCAGAAGGAGGGAGGGAGGGAGGGAGGGAGGGGAGAGCAAGCGAGCGAAACGAGAGAATGAAGCCCAAGCAGGCTCCGCACTGCCAGCGCAGAGCCGGACGCAGGGCTCAAACTCATGAACCGCCAGACCATGCCTTGAGCCAAAACCAAGAGCCAGACACTCAACCAACTGAGCCACCCAGGCGCCCGCAAGTTGAGAAAAATACTTCATCAGATGGCATTTAAGGAACAGAACCAAAAGAAAGCAGGACCCATGTGAATTATCTACGGCCTAATCCCAGCCCCGGCCTGGCTCCACAGTCAGTGGGGGAATCCACCTGAACACTGAAGGTGACTCTAAAAGCATCGCTTTCCTCTTTCACAGATTTGGGGTACTAACAGCAGGTCCTGGCACCCCGGGGCCCAGCGGACTCACACCACAGGCCCGGCGTCTTGAATCCGCTCTCCCAAGTCCAGTTACGGCACTAGACGGAACACTCGAGCTCAATCGGCCGGGAAGAAAGAACTGGACACACGCACACCGCCCTCTCGTTCCTTCAAGGAACTCAAGACCTGCCGCCTACAGGCGACCCCCCTGGAGTGGCCGGCCCCCATCCTGCTTCTCGAAGCGTTCCAACTCCACTCCAGCCCCCACGCTTCGCTCTGGGGTGCGCGGGCTCTCCGCTGCAGCCCGTGCTCAAGGTCAAAGCTGTGTCTGACCCTGTAATTCTTCAAGATGAGGCAACGAGGCCCACGGTGGGTCTCATGTGGTCCTCATTGTCCCTGGGAAGCCAGCTGGTGGCGGCTGGGGGAAAAGGAAGGCACTGCTTTGTAATGAACTTAAAAGAATAAAATTGGGGAGGCGGGGAGCACCTAGGTGGGTCAGTAGGCACCTGTTTGGGAGGCTCTCTTTCTCTCTCAAAATAAATAAACATTAAAATAATAATGAAAGTCCCAGGGACTGACACTGTTTCTGACCGCCTGCAGTCCTACAGATTAGATGACCCACCAGCCTCCATCCCAGCGAAGTGAAGTCTGTAATAAAACCACGTCTAAACTCTGCTTTCTGGCAGAATCAATATTCGGAAGCACAATGGTCATTCCTGGGCAAGCAAGCCGCTCTTCTGTCTCCTGTGAAGGACTTCCAGAGTCTTGCTTGCCTGACCGTCTCCCAAAACCAAGAATGGCATGGCGCGCATCCTAGGTGGCTCAGTCCGTTGAGCGTCCGACTTCGGCTCAGGTCATGATCTCGTGGTTCGTGAGTTCGGGCCCCGTGTCGGGCTCTGTGTTGACAGCTCAGAGCCTGGAGCCTCCTTCGGATTCTGTCTCCTTCTCTCTCTCTGCCCTTCCCCTGTTTATGCTCTGTCTCTCTGTCCCTTGAAAATAAACATTAAAAAAAAAGAAGAAAAAGAAAAAGAAACCAAGAATGGCAAAAGACTAATCCTAAAGCACGAACTATGACTGCCAGTCCACAGGCTTGCCCTCCGACATCTGTGTTCTGTGGATTCCCTCTGCCATTTTACAAAACTCCAAGCTTCCTCTCTCCCGCTGCGCCAAGAGGCCTCCAACCGTACCTCCAGGGGTCTTGTCAGCCTCACCACACAAACACCAAACTTCTAAGTGTTTTTATCTACTGCCTGGCTTTTACTGACTGAAGCCCTGCCCTGACAAATCTAACTCACAATTTGAATGACAGCAGGTTGCAAAGTACTATTTGCTCGTTCATTCCTTCAACAATACCTCAGAAGCATCAGGGGTCAGGCGTGCCTGCGGTAAACCTGTGAGCAAGAATAGAAAGATTCCTGCTCTCCAGGAGTTTATACTCAGTGGAGAGGACCAAAAACAAGTAAGAGATAATAAGGTATCTGAGGTGGTGGTAAAGGGCTAGAAACAAAGGAACCTGGGTGGGGCCATTCTGGGGGGGTAGGGGGAGGCGCCGTGGGCCCTGAGGGCAGAGCAGCGCTAGAATTCCAGTGCGACCTCGCCCCTCACCACCTGAGTCACCTTCCGGCGTCCCCTGACCTCTGGAGGCCTCATCCGGGAGCAGAATCCGGAAACAGGCGCCACTTGCCTTGGCTGGACCACAGGCCCCGATGCAGGGTGTTCTCCCCAAACAAGAGAAGGAAAAGAAAACCAAAAGGGGCGCCTCCCAGAGGCGCCAGTGGGGCAGCCTGGGGCCCGGGGGCCATTTAGGGCTTCTCAGGGAGACTCAGCCCGAGGTAATTACAACTCCCACCCCTGAGAGGCCCAGGCAGGGCTTGGCCGCCTTCAGGAGAAAAGGCCCAGAAGACACATGTACTTAAGGTATTTCTTTGTCCAAGTGGGAACAAAAACGTTCTCATAATTGGTTCTTAAAATGCAGTTAAGTCAACAAGTTCCTATACATCAGCCAAGGAACGCTGCCACCACATCTGGTTTCAGACTCCTTCTTCGTCCCCCGATTTGCGAGCCAAAGAGCCAGTGTCTGAGAGGGCGTGCGTCACCCCGCGAATTTACACACGTGTGGCTCCCAACACTGCTCTTGCACACGCGTTCTGCTCCAGCGCCCATGACCCCTGGGCTCTGACCGGACCGTTTCAGTTCTGACGCCTTTCTAAGGAAAGCTGGCCCTCTTCAAAACATGAAGTCACCGGTGACGAGGAAGAAACACAAGATCTTGTGAGAACTATGCCCCAGTTCCTAGGGTTTGGGCAGAGCCTCCCGGGGCAGGAGGAGCTGGCACACGTAGTGATTCCAAGCCCAGGCCACCCCCCACCACCACTGTCCCTAACAAGACACTTGCTCTCAACCCAGCACTTTCTTCATACGAGGAAAAGAAATACGAGAAGTTGCAGTGTGTATGCACCGCCAAGCACAAAGATGCAACAGACTGGGGCTTTCTCATCAATTAAAACGGAGAGGGGGTAAACCGTGAGCAACTCCTGGGG
>CM053577.1:129786027-129834411 GCA_028646485.1 Cryptoprocta ferox | reverse complement strand
AAAAAAAAAAAGGCAACAGAAAACCATAAAGTCACTTCTCTGCCAAAATGCACTGGCGTACCATGGGTGGTTTGCATGAAGGAATTTGCTTCTGGGTTGTGCAGAAAAGCAAATCCAATACTGATCTGTGGAGAAAGAGAAAGATCCGCTCACAAGTTTTGATACTTTTTCAAACCCAGAAATCACACTCCCACGTCTGAGGGGGGGGCTCCCCACACTCAGGTTTCCACTAGGTGGCAGGAAGCAGGTGAGGAGCACTCCCGGGGTGGTTACTGGATGTGTGGTGAGGGCGGCATGAAATCTCCTGCCCTAGTCTACACTCCACATACAGTGGTCTTGTTGTTACAGAAATACCACAGAACCATGCCATGGCAGTACAAAAAAAGGACTGTGGTAAAGGAGCCCAGTCCTGGCACTGACATATGTCACGAACTCCCTGAGGGTCCCCCCAAAGGCGCCCCGGGGGGGGGGGAGGGAGGGAGGGCAGGTGGCAGAGCCACATAATATCAGAACGCATTCCTGGGGCTGGAACCAAGAGCCCACAAACCAAAGTCCGCTGGGTTCCTGGCACAGAACAATTCAGAAGTCTTTCTGGCAGAGGTCATATCCAAGATCTATTTTAAGACAGTAACCTTGGTCTAAATCTCAACTTCTAGAACGGGGACCCCCGCCCCAGGCCCGAAGGGAGCCCATTTTCAAAGGATCGGTCGGAAGTCCTAGGCCCGTCCCCTTTTAGTCCCTGCCTTCCACCTTCCACCCCCAAGTGAGGGCATCCTCACCTCTCCAGAACTACAAGGCGGCGCAGTCAGAGCCTGCCTCCTCGCATCCTGGGAAGCCCCTGGGACGCCCCGGGCTAGAATTCAGGGCCATCTTTCTCCCTCGCCTGTGTTTTGCTATGGAAACCGTGGTTCAGTTTGGGCTGGGGTAATACGGGAGCGGGGAGCCTTATTAATGCTCTCTCCAAATGGTAAGTTCAACAGACAGGTTTTTCCCCCCCACTGTGACTAGTCATCTGTAAAGAATCCTGATTTTCTTAATTTTATTCTGCAAAGCGGCTACGGCGGGAAGCTTCCCTTTTACGCTGTTCTGCGGGGTAATGATAAAAACTAATATGCATGTATTTTTACATAAATCACATGCTTGTTTTGCTCTAACCAGTAGTAGGAGGCGACTGGCACTTAGGCGGCACTTCTAGAAATTAAATTAGTTACCTGCTGTTCATCTGTTTCACCAGAGCCGTCCGGGCCAGCCAGCAAGCCAGCCTGGGGAGACCTCCCCTGCCTCAATCCACAGCTGGCTCAGCTGCCCCTCCAGACAACACGGAGCACCCCGTTTCCCCACTGCTTCCCCGGCTCTTTTTTTCTTTTAAATAGTTATTAATTTTGGGGAGAGTGCAAGTGGGGGAGGGGCAGAGAGAGGGGGACAGAGGATCCAACAGGCTGACAGCAGTAAGCCAGACAGACGTGGGGCTCGAGCTCACAAAGTCACGACTCACCACCATGACGAACTGAGCCACCCACGTGCCCCCCTGACTTTTCTTTGGAAGAGGAAGATTCTAGATGTCCGCTTTCTACATTGCATTGCAATGCACATCTCCTAGAGAAAATACAAATAAGCCTGATCTTTTTTTTTTTTTTAATGTTTTATTTATTTTTGAGAGACAGAGAGAGACGGCATGAGCAGGGGAGGGTCAGAGAGAGAGGCGGAGACACAGAATCTGAAGACAGGCTCCAGGCTCTGGCTAGCTGTCAGCACAGAGCCCGATGCGGGGCTCGAACCCACGAACCACGAGACAATGACCTGAGCCGAAGCTGGACGTTCGACCGACTGAGCCACCCAGGCACCCCAAATAAGCCTGATCTCTTGAGCATCCCTCCCTGTTCCCGATGCTCTTTCCCGCACCGGGACCCGAAGAAGAGATTCTCTAAAACACACCACTCTCCACCACCCTCTTCACCTGGTTCACTGCTCCCTCTACACCGGGACTTCCAGAAAGTCTTCTTTCATCTCTCCATGTGTATGAGCTGCTCTTCGGAAGTGTGCCCACGGCACCTAGGACGCGTGCTTTATCAAAGCACTCGGCCCGCTCTGTACACGAACATAACAGCTGCCCAATGGGCGCCCAGCATTTCGCACAGGCCCAGCATAGAGTAGATCAAATTTCAAATATAAATATTTCTCGGGTAAACACACGAAACTAAACCTGAGTGTATTTCGACCACTCAGACATGAAAACCCTGCAGAGGTAACGTGCGTGGCTCACTCGGTTCAGCGTCCAACATTGGTTCAGGTCATGACCTCATGATTTGAGAGTTCGAGCCCAGAATGGGGCTCGCTGCTCTCAGCACAGAGAGAGCCCAGAATGGGGCTCGCTGCTCTCAGCACTTCTGATGATCCTCTGTCCCCGACCCACCCCTGCCCCTCCGCCATTCTCTCACGCACACACACACACACACACACACTCTCTCTCTCTCTCTCTCTCTCTCTCTAAAATAAATACACATTTAAAAAAAAATAACACTTGATTTGGGTATATAACCTTTTACAGTAAGCTTCCTGAACAAATATCCTATTTACTGAAATTATTTTACCGGAGGGGGTAAAAAAAAAAAAAAAGACTAACCTGTATATACTATTTTCTCACTTGCTTCTCTCATTTACTACATTATGTCATTAAATATTCTTGCTAATATATCATTTTAATGATGGCACGGAACAGATGTTCCCTAATTTCACCAATCCCCACTGGTTGCAATTTTTCACCGGGATGCACAGTGAAATACACTTGATACATATCCCTATGGCCAAATCTAAATAAATTCCTAGAAGCAGAGCAGCTGAATCAAATGGCACGCAAAACACACGAGCGATCACGTACCGACAGCTTAAAACAGGGGTCCAGTGTTTTTAGGGGCACTGGCAGGGTCAGTTACACCAGAGTAACAGAACCACCTGAAAACTTTATTTGAAAAATGGCTGCAGCAACACAGGGTTGTTGGGCCTGGAGAAGATGAGCCATGAGCCTGTTGGTGGGGAGGTAACATTGAGTTCCGTCTGAGGACAAAACTGGACCCAGTTGACAGACACGGAGGCAAAGAGATGCTCCGTCAAATTCGGAAAGAATGGAATTTTCCCCCACGACCTATGCAACGTGGCCCTTGCAGCTGCTGGAAGTATTCAGGCCCAGGCAGGCAGGAATCCTGGGGAGGGACAGACATGGGACCGGCGCCACCAGAAGCACAGTCAGTCGCCCAAAGAGGTCACTCCGTGTTCAGCTATGACTACTGCAACCTTCCAGAGGGCCCCCCCCACCACATTCTTCAAGTGAGAACTGGAAAACGGCCATAGTGAAAATGTCCTCACAAAGTTCCTCGGAACGATCGGGGCTCACGGCCTATTTCCTATACACAGACTGCATAGGACAGACCCAGCTCCACCAACAAGCACAGAGTCATGGTGGACCGAACAGTGGGCTCAGTCACTACCACCACAGTCACGTAGGTCACTGCAGGTCTCTGGGCTTCTCAAAATGGGAAGGGTCTGTCTGACTCAGCCTCACAGCCTGTGGCCCTCACTGTAATAGACATAGTAAGAATAAATGGCTCTCATGCTAACATTTGTTGCAATTGCCTAATCTCCCTGGGTTTTTGGGGTTTTTTCTTTTGAAAAGGAAGGTATTCAACAGATCAACTGTCACTTTTTAACCACAAGGTGGGGAGTAGGGGGATAGGATTATCTCTTCCTCAATTTTTACCAACGGTTCATATGTAAATGAAGTAAGTTTCTAAAAGATACTTTTTTTTTTTTTGAAAGAAAGTAAACGGAGGAGGAAAACACCATTGTGTTTCCACTTCTCTGAAAAATCTAATTTCTCTGGAAAGGCAGAGGGTAAACGCAATGACACACAGAGCCAACATCAAGTCCTTGGTGGATCTGCATTAAGATTCAGGAGCAAGACAGCCTGGGAGTTTGGCCCTTCTGGCTTCTATTTCCCCATCTCTGACATGGGGTTAATGGTACCTGTTGACATGAGTGGTAGAAGGATCAATGTATGTAAAATACTGAGACCACTGCCCAGCACACAGGAAGTGCCACAACCGGCAGACAGTCTTCACCCTCATTGTCATTTCCATGTGTACAAAGAGGGAGAACCATGAGAGTGAAGAGGGGCTGGTGAAGAGGTTATGTTAAAAACACGAGCAGACAGTCCGTTAACTGTCCAACTCTTGATATCAGCTCAGGTTTTGACCCCAGGGTTGTGAGTTCAAGCCTCGCACTGGGCTCCATGAAAGAAAGGAAAGAAAGGAAAGAAAGGAAGGGAAGGGAAGGGAAGGGGAGAAAGAAAAGGTAAGAGAAGAAAAGAAAGAGATAGAGATGGAGAGAGGGAGGGAAAATTAAAGAAAAAAGACAAGACAAGACAAAAAGACTAGAAAAGACAAGAGAAGAAAAGACAAGATGAGCAGAATCAACATCAAATAATCCACCTTCTAAAAGTTTATTTATTGGGAAGTGGCAGGAGAGGAGAGAGGGAAACAAATCACAAGAGACTTTTCATGACCGAGAACAAGCTGAGGACTGATGGTGGGGGATGGTTGGGGGGTGGGCTAGATGGGGGATGGGGGTTAGGGAGGGCATTTGTGGTGATGAGCACTGGGTGCCATACGTAAGTGATGAATCACTGAATTCTCTTCCTGAAACCAATATTGCACTGTATGTTACCTAAAACTTAAATTTAAAAAGATTCTTTTAAGTTAATTTATCAACCACCCATTTAAAACGCGGAACACATTTCATCATAGGAAGGAGGTTTTCAAACGGGAGTTGCGTTCTTAAACCAACACGAAGTAGTTAAACAAAACTCACTAGGATAATAATAAAAAAAGAGGGAAAAGGTTAAGGAAGAGGACTAGAAGCTGTATGGGGAACAAAACAGAATAATCTGCACTGAGCCAAGAGACTGGAAAAATTACATGAGAAAGTGAGGTCACTACCAGGCTGTGGCATGAACACTACAATGGAAACTCAAGTTTGAATGAGAAAAACCAAGTCAGGGTTTACAGTTTAGCAAGTGCTTGTTTTAGCTGTCACTGACTGGCTCCAAAGAAAATAATTAAGTTTTAAGCTACACTGGCTAGGAGTCTGGATTTCTTGGACCAGATGAATTATGTACTATAATGAACTCTGCAAATTAACTGAAGCCAGACTCTGCTATCCTAGCAAATCTGGGCAATGAGTCTATTTCTCATTGGCTACTAGTAAGAAGTCTGAAATTAAATTAATCACATAATTAAAGTGAGAAACTAAAGTACAGAAATATACAAAAAAATTCACCTCTCCCCACCCAACAGAAGTGTTCTGGATTGATGGAAGTGCATCGTCAGAAAAGGGAACATTTCCAGAGCAACATCCAAAGCCTCAAAAACTATATAATGAAATTCCAGAATGGACCAGTCCAATTTCCTGGCGGGGTGACATACAGGTCTTTTTTTTTTTTTTTTTTTTTTTTTAGAAGTCACAACCATTCCCGTTCCCTTTTTTGCCAGAACAGAGCTCCAAGGAATGTTAAAGTCTGAATGTAAATGTTAATTGCAGTCTGGAAGCAGAAAACAGATATTTACACATTAAAGTATAAGGAGAAGGAGAGGAGGAAAGTCGGGCTCCCCCAACCCCCATTTTCTTCTCCATTCCACCTGCCCCTGGTGACTGTCTTTCTCCATGCCTTGCACAGCCTTCCGCCCTCCCCTGAGAAAGGACGTCCCACGCCTGTTTACAGGTCCAAACAATTCCACACTAAACTACAGTGTCGAAAACAGCTTTCTAGGGAGGAGCTGGTAAGAGTCTGCTTTTTTTTTTTTTTTTTACATTTATTCACCTTTGAGAGAAAGACAGAGCGTGAGCTGGGGAAGGGCAGAGAGGGGAGACATAAAATCCAAAGCAGGCGGGGGCGCCTGGGTAGCTCAGCCGGTTGGGCAGCCAGCCTTCAGCTCAGGTCAGGTCATGATCTTGCGGTTTGTGAGTTCGAGCCCCGCGTCGGACTCTGTGCTGACGGCTCCGAGCCTGGAGCCTGCTTCGGATTTTGTGTCTCCGTCTCTCTCTGCCCCTCCCCGTTCCTGCTCTGTCTTTCAAAAATAAATAAACTTTAAAAAAAAAAATTCCAAAGGTACCTGATGATTTGTAAACACGTCTAACATGCGTTACTTCAACAGAATGTTTAAAGATTTTGGGGGTGCCCGGCTGGCTCAGTGGGTGGAGCCTGCAACTCCTGACCCTGGGGTTGAGTTCAAGCCCCACATTGGGTGTAGAGATTACTTAAAAAATAAAATCTTAAAAAAAAATTGTTTTTAAGTTAAAAAAAATTTCTTTAAAGCCCCTGAAAGTAAGTTTAAAGAAAACCATATTCTTCTCATTTCCCCAGAATGTGGGCTGAATGGCATGATCCTCAAGGGAAGATACTGTGCACCCAACAATTCTGTGTCACTCATCAATTGAAAGGGGGCCAGTGGGGAGGTAGGAGATAAGGACCGATTCTGTGCTGCTGCTGCTGCTGCTGCTCCCGGGGGTTGATGTGCTCGCCTCCAAGGGACACTCGGTACCCACCACCCGACTCTCCTCCCTCCTCAAACTTAACAACTGGACTGCAGAGAAATAAAAGCATCAGCCATTTGACATCTCCGAGTACGGAAACGGAAAGTTACTGGCCAGCAGACCCCCAGGGGTGCTCTCCGCCCTTGAAAAAGTGGTAAGCCTTCAAAAGACCTGACATTTAGAACAGGGGCCCATCTCGTCCCACAAGAAATGTACACTGAGTAATTCTCTGCGTTTAAAAAATTGTGGCTACAACTTTCACTGCGGTGAATGAATGCCAGTAAATTGTCTCCTTAAAACAAAGATGAGAATAATGTATGTATGTGTGTAACATGACGTATAGAGCGCAAACACGCCGAAAAGACGGGGAGATGCCTTGGAAGCATTCGTATGCTGCCCAAGTAATTCCTAAGGCTCATTTGAGCTGGTAAGGTCGCCTCTAACACTCAGAATGTTAGTTCGGTACTGGGGGGGTACCCAAAGAGACATGAAAGGAAAAAAGAAAAAAAAAAAAGGCCAAAAACCCGTATAAGATCCCTTGAGCTCTGTTTATTCTCAGTCTACGGGGACATCGATCTGCTTCTGTCTATTCCCTAACTACGAGGTCACAGTCTACAGGGGGGAGGTGCCTCACTCACACTTAAGACCCCTATTCTGGCTGGAACTTCAACTCATCGGCAGACGGAAATAACAAGAGAAATCACCGGCAGAGAATGAGGCCAATTTTAACTCTCAGCTGGACCACGACGCAGGAAAAGAGGATGGTGCAGAAGAATGGAGTTGAACGTGGCACACACGAAGTCAACGGGCAA
Organism: Cryptoprocta ferox; assembly: GCA_028646485.1. Taxonomy (NCBI): domain Eukaryota; kingdom Metazoa; phylum Chordata; class Mammalia; order Carnivora; family Eupleridae; genus Cryptoprocta; species Cryptoprocta ferox. The sequence continues at coordinate 129,827,014 of CM053577.1, read as the reverse complement.
TGACATCTGGATCGGGCACCGACATCTGGATCGGGCTGTCTGGAAGCAACCCCACGCAGCGGGGCCTGTCCCCTCCGGAGCCCGGGAACACAACTAGCCCGAGGGGAAGCCCAGATCCAAACGGCTCCCGGGAGAGCAAAGGCCCGGGTGCTGTTCGAGTCGCCAGGCCACACCAGGCCCCGGGGCACGTGTGTTACAGCCTTCCTCACCGCTGCTGGGGCCACGCTGGCACCGCGTCTAACCTCCCAAAGACACAAGGCCTTGGGAAAGGCAACAGCAGCTGCCTCAGCACCAGCTCACTTTCCAGCGGGAAACTGCAGGCAAGAAACGCCGTCCAACAAAACCCCAGGAGTGTGCGTGCTCCCCGTGGGCAACCTTCCCGCCAGAAGCCAGGAAGATCGCGGTGACCCCCAACACGCGTTTCACACGCCCCAGCACGACCGGTCGTAGCGAGCCTCCAGCAGAGAGAAAAAGGCTAATAAAAAGGGATGAAACAGACAGTGACATGCTTGTCTGCCCCCCTCCCCCACCACACCCAGCATGAGGCTGGCCCCCCCACGAACCTGGAACCCGCCCCTTCCCTGCCAGCACATGCTGTGGGCACACACAGGGACTCCGAAGAAACCGGCCAAGGCTACCATGTGCTCCCTGGGTGACAGTGGGATTTGGGGCAGAAGCCCATGGAGCCCGTGGACCCACAGGGAAACATTCAATAAACATTCGTTGACTGGTTTTTTAAAGATGGGATTAAAGGGTTCCAGGGAACAGGTCAAAAGTAACGCATCAGTTCCCGAGTTCGAGCCCCACGTCGGGACCACTACTGGCAGCCTGTCAGTGCAAAACCCGCTTCGGATCCTCTGTCCCCCTTTCTCTGCTCTCTCCCGCTTGCACTCTCCACTCCCGCCCCCCCCCCAAAAAAAGGTAGCGCATCAGTCATCTAGAAACAGGAGTCCAAGAAGGGCCATTTGATAATGGACTTGCCACTGCAGAGAGCCCTGGATCTGCACAAGCCGGCTTCTTCCCAGGGTCTGCAACTTGACCAACTGGGAAAGGCTGCCAAGAGACTGAGAATCCTCCTGCTTTAGAGTTCTGTAGGAAAACGAATGAATTATCATCTCGCTGGGAGGTTACCAGAAAGTGCTAGTGAATCTACCCAAATTATGCTAGAGAATCAGTAAACCATGTCCACTCTCTACCACCAACTCCAGGAGGAAAGAAAAAGGAGGTGGGATAGGACATGGCAGGGGCTGCTGAGGTTGGGAGGCTCAAGGCAGGAATCGAGGCCGGGTCATCACGAGTTATCACAGCTGGGTATAAGGGGGTAGTAACCACAGCCACCTGCGCTTACTCTAGGACTGTCTACAAGCCCTTTTCACTTACTACCTCCTTTATCTCTAGAGCAACATAACTGGGAAGAGACACACAGAGGCACAGAACAGGTGAGCAACTTGCCCAAGGTCACACAGCTTAAAAAAAAAAAAAAAGGCAGAGTTAGGATTTGAACCCAGTGCTCTTAGCCTTAAATTATACACTGCGTTAAGTTCTGGGCTCAAGATTACCTATTATTAAACCTACAGGAGGATGTATCTAAGATGAGCTAAAAAGAAGGCACCCTGGGGCGTCTGGGTGGCCCAGTCAGTTAAGCATCCGACTTCTGCTCGGCTCATGATCTCCCGGTTCGTGGGTTCGAGCCCCTCATCGGGCTCTGTGCTGACAGCTCAGAGCCTGGAAGCTGCTTCACATTCTATGTCTCCCTCTCTCTCTGCCCCTCCCCCTCTCATGCTCGGTCTCTCTCAAAAACAATAAAGAAAAAAAAAGAAGAAGGCGGCACCTAACGCTAACAATACCAACACAGTAGCTTCAATACCTGAAATATCATTGTCCAAAGTTGAAAAATTACATCCCCTTCAACCACGGCCTTGTTCAACTAGCTTAGCTTCTGTAATGTTGACTGGATTTGGGGTTTTTCTTGGGGACAGGATGTTGAGGCCAGTATTAAAAACATCACCGAATGAAATTACTCACAAGTCATTTACATAACATCAAAAGAGGAGCAAACTCTTGTCACATTAAGGTCTTACATGACTGGGCAAAGAGCAGGACAAGCATTTTTAAATAGTCCTGGTTAAAAAAAAAAAAAAGTTAAAAAAAGTTTTTAAAAAGTTTAAAAAGTTAAAAAAAAAAAAAAAAAAAAGAAAGAAAGAAAGAAAGAAAAACTGCTGAGCTTTAGAAAATCAAGCCCTAAGGATAAAATAGTATCCTAAAGAGGAGAGGCACAGAGCTGCTGATACAAGTGGGCCACTGGCCACACACCCCTACTCCCCACGCCCCCTTTGAAATGCGACCTTATTGGCCAACCCCAGACAACTGAACCCAAACTGGTATTTCCACAAGATTCCTGGGTGATTTCCTACACCAGGTTGAGAAGGGCTGCCCTATGGGACGTGTGCCTTAAGACACAAGGAGGGGGGCGCCTGGGTGGCTCAGTCGGTTAAGCATCCGACTTCGGCTCAGGTCATGATCTCGCGGTTCGTGGGTTCGAGCCCCGCGTCGGGCTCTGTGCTGAGCCTGGAGCCTGTCTTCGGATTCTGTGTCTCCCTCTCTCTCTGACCCTCCCCTGATCACACTGTCTCTCTCTCTCAAAAATAAATAAAACGTTAAAAAAAATTTTTTTTAAAAAAAGACACGAGGGGTTGGGGCACCTGGGTGGCTCAGTCAGTTCAGCATCCAACTTCGGCTCAGGTCACGATCTCATTGTTTGTGGGTTCGAGCCCCGTGTGAGGCTCTGTACTGAATTCTTCAGATTCTGTGTCTCCCTCTCTCTCTGCCCCTCCCCTGCTCACGCTCTGTCTCTCTCTCTCTCTCTCTCAAAAATAAAATAAAGACATTTAAAATAATTTTTTTAAAAAAAGACAAAAGGAGACCTCCTACCAGAAAGCAAGTAAAGGCAAGGAGGGAGAGGACACAATTGCTGTGCCCCAAATTCTACAACTTACCTTTACAACCACATATTCGAATTGCCATTTTATTCTCATTCCTGCCATCAAGCATGAACAACAGGAAATCTATTGAAAATTCTTTCTAGTTCGTAACCATCCCCCAATTTTGCAAAGTAACCACCAGAAATCCTGTGACCACAATAAATGTATTATTAAATGAGATGATCTATGTTATTCTCTGCGTTTAAATGGTCTCCCCTGGGCAGTGGGCAGGAAGCTCTGTTTTAGATACAAAAGAAATCCCCAGTTACTAAAAACGCATCCTTATAAAACCAAGTAAGCTTGCAAAATAAGAAAATGTGGAAAACAACATGAAGAAACATAAGTATATTAAATAAGTATGAAGTATGGACAGGGGCGCCGGGGTGGCTCAGTCAGTTGAGCGTCTGATTCTTGATTTCAGCTCAGGTCATGATCCCGGGTTCATGGGATCGAGCCCCAAGATGGGCTCTGTGCTCGACACGGAGCCTGCTTAAGATATTCTTTCTCCCTCGGCCCCTCTCCCCTGCTCACGCTCTCTCTCTAAAATAAAATTAAATAAATAAAAGGCTCAAAAAGTATATGAAATATGTACTAAACCATCCCGAATATCTTCAAAGCAAAAACAGAACTTACACCATTAGGTGTTTGACTACCAAAGCTGCACTGAGTGGCTTTCTTTGTCATTCTTGAAGTGACACATTTGTAGTAACTGTAAAATGAAGGATTTGGATGTCATGAATCGTTACTATATTTCATGTAGAAAGATCAAAAGGTTATCACCTTCCCCTCCTATGTAAGGAGTTATAAACCATTTTCTCCCTTCAGAGATTTCCTTTTCCGTGTTACCAGTGACCCCCAAAACACAGCAACGTAAAATCCACCAACACTATCTACGTTAATCAAAATTTGTAGTACTCTAGAAAAAGAAGGCGCTCTCCTTATTACAACCTAAGTCATTAAACCAGACATTTCCTTTTTTACAGGCTAAGAATAAAACGTGTCCATCAGCACACCAAGAGAGCGCCCTCATTTCCTGATGTGAATTTAATACTCAAGTAACCAAGCAATTTCCCTTCTGTTTCAAAGGCACACTGGGGCACCCGGGTGGCTCAGCTGGTTAAGCGCCCAACTTCGGCTCAGGGCATGATCTCTCGGTTCAAGAGTTCGAGCCCTGCGTCGGGCTCTGTGCTGACAGCTCGGAGCCTTGAGCCTACTTTGGATTCTGTGTCTCCCTCTCTCTCTCTGCCCCTCCCCTGCTCACACTCTGCCTCTCTGTCTCTCAAAAATAAATAAACATTAAAAAAAAAAAGACACAGGACAACGATAGGTGTATATTCACATCTCCCATCAAACCACGGTGGGAAAGGGCACAGAATCATCCCACACAAACCGCTCTGAAGGACTTACAGGCTGCAGAGTTAATTCTATGAAAGAAAGAAAGACAACGTGGCCACCACGGTAGGTAGGTTGTGATTATCCATCAGTGTCATCTGGCCCCTGAGGTCAATAAACAAATGTCACTTCCAGTGACGCAAGTGACATGGGGTGAGAGGCCTAGAAAGAAATCAAGACAGAAGCGTGATGTTCTGTAAACATCGGAGGAATACGCCGATGACTGATCTCAAGCCCAAACGCCTAAAACCCGTGACAGAAAGTGAAAAGGCCGTGATGAATATGGCCCCTCTTCTAAATGCATTCAAGATACGCTAACCCTCTCACCAGTCTCTGCAAAAGAGAAAGAAGGGCTCAAGTTCCAATTTGCTAACTCCAGTCACACCCTATCATTTGGTAGTTTTCCTCCTGACCTGGCCCTGCGGTTCCTTTCGAATTTTTAAAGACCTAGGATTTCAGTAATTATAGCCATTTCAGAAACAGTTATACTGAAAACCTAGTTACCTACAGACATACACTGCTTTCCATGTTCGCCTGGGAGTCTTGGGTTTGTAAACAGACTACGCAGGCCATTTCTTCCCTTGCTCTTACGCCCAGAATCTTCTCGCCCCGATGTCACTCGGCTTCCTGGCTCCCAAAATTCACTCGCTGAAGAGCTACCTACTGACAGACAGGGGATAATCCTATCCCTGATCGGGTGTGGGTAACATGCACCCTTCTTTTAAAACCGTTCCAGGGGTGCCTGGGCGGCTCAGTCGGTTGAGCGTCCGACATCAGCTCAGGTCATGATCTCGCGGTTCGTGGGTTCGAGCCCCGCATCAGGTTCTGCGCTGACAGCTCAGAACCTGGAGCCTGTCTTCAGATTCTGTGTCTCCCTCTCTATCTGCTCCTCCCCGGCTCATGCTGTCTCTCTCTCTCTCTCTCAAATAAATAATAAAAAAATTAAAAACAAAAACAAAAAACCGTTCCAAATTAAGAATGCAAGCTTTGGGAAACAGCGGGGGATTGCCTGCTCCCTTTCTCCACCCCCTCTCTCTCACACACACACGGCAGCACTGACAACACAGGGCGCTTGCCTGGCCTCTGCAAACTGGCTCCACCATCCGGTAATTGGCTCATAAATTTCATTCATAACTTGAAACAGAAAGGGCCCAAAATGAGCGATCTGTAATTTTAAATGTTGTCATTATTCACCTGGCTGCGAGCGGTTAGAGGTGGCCTTGCGGCTCGTGAATTACGGGTGCAGTTTATTGCTCCGAACGCGCTCTGCGCAAGCACAGTGTCTCGGGAAGCCGGAGATGAGGGGAAAGCGGTCTCCCGCGAGGCCCAGAGGCTTTCGTGGACTGCAGCTCAAATGTCATTTATCCAATCGCAGTGCAGTGATCCTTTCCGCTCCCAGAACCCCTCGCTTTCCCTCGCACCTTGAAGGTGGGGACACGTGATGCAGGCACTACTGTGCGTGTTTCCTTAAAATATATTTCAGATCGGGCCTCGCTGACTTTGGCCTTGGTGATATGCCCCCCCCCCAAAAAAAAAAAAACCCTGCCACTAAGAGAATTAGGAGAAACACACCTGACCCTCCCTGCTGAAAAGGTTTCCAACAGATTTCAGTCCGTGTTATCAGAGCTGCGCAGCATCCCGGCCCCCGATAGGGGGTTACATAAACACTCTCTGGAACCGGTGATTTAGTCTTCCAAGTACTGGACTAAGGAGTTCCCGTTCATCTGGAAGCCCGGGGATGGGAGACCTCCAATACCCTGGGTCCCAGGGAGCCAAGGGAGGTAGAGTTCAACAGCTCCTCGGAAGCCCGCACCCCCGCGGCCTGACAGCTTGCCCTTGGCCAGGCGGAAGTGCAGGTTTCTATGGGACGCAGGCAGGCAAAGTGCTGATGGAGAGAAGACCCCGTGATCATCCTCAGGGCGAGGATCATCCTCAGGGGGAGCGAGTCAGACAGAAAAAATGATTCAACACTAAGCATCTAATCTCCTTCACCCACGCCCACCCCTTTGAAGGAAGGAAACGGGCAGAGGTTGCCGCAATAACTTCCGGCCAACTGAGGATTGCTCTGGAAACTGCGGAGGGGCCATCTGGGTGGCCCCCCGCACCGCGGCGCAGGGGGGAAGAGAGAAGGAGGGAACAGAGGCAAAGAACACAGGTCCTGGCACAACCTGGGCAGACCTGCGACTATTTCCTGTCCCAGGGCCTACTGAGCAGGAAATCAGTGCTTCGGGACCCAAGCCAACCGGGGTTTGGAATCCCGCTCCACCCCCGGCCCCTAAGTTGAAACTCCTTGCTGGGGGGAAAGGGGGGAACCCCCCCCTCCAAGAGCTGACTAAGAGCTGACAGGCGGGCTCGATCACAAGGAGGACACAGCAAGAAGCCATCCACAAACGTTCTGGTTCCCGCTCAAACCGTGTCCCCCCCCACCTCACCCCTTCCCAAAGAAAGGATGTCATCAGTATACAGACCCTCTCCCACAGGCCCCCCCCCCCCCCAGGGATCAGTGCCATCTCTCCCCTGGTGGAGAAATTGGAAGTTTTCGTGACCCTACTGACGGCTTCATTTTTACCGATTCATTGCTGGTAGAGAACGTGCGATTCCAACACAGTTGGGGCTCTTTTTTTTTTACATTTCTTTATTTTTGAGAGAGAGAAAGGGAGCAAACAAGGAGGGGAGGGGCAGAGAAAAGGGGAGACACAGAACCTGAAGCAGGCTCCAGGCTATGCGCTGTCAGCACAGAGCCCGACGCGGGGCTCGAACTCACGAACTGGGAGATCACGCCCTGAGCCGAAGTCAGAAGCTTAACGGACTGAGCCACCCAGGCACCCCCAGTTGATGCTTTTTATGCTACTTTGGTCTTTCCCAAAGGGGAGATTCCAGGTTAGCCTAGGCCCGCGGATATAATTCAAAATCGGGGTTCACTGATGAACTAAGTTTGAAACATGTCAGGTTGAACAGGTTTCTTTCAGTCAGGTTTGTTCATATGCACGGGGATTCTCTAAGCAAGAGTCCTAGTGCCACAAGCTATGTGACCACCAAAACACCTCCTTCCCTGGCCCCCACAGAGCGCCATGTCTTGCTCAGAACACACTTGTGGGCACGGCCCAGCCTTGTCTCCTTCCATTGTGCTGGTGGTTTGAGGTGGGCCTTTGTTTGAAGGGGATGCTGTCTTCCTAAGTTATCGACGAATCAATGTTCACTGTAAAAAGTAAACCACATTGGGTGGATCAGGTAAAAATCTTCTACAGGTCAGAGAAAACTGAAAAAAGGCGATGATGCTAATCCCTGGAGCCTTGCACTGCACAAAATAACAGAAAATTATTAACAAAACAGAAGTAGAGACACTCGTGGAATTTCAAGTTCTCACCGTAGTCATGAACTTGGGACCCTTAACGACACTGGCACTTCACTGTAAATGGTCTAGCAAAAACTAGCAGTCACACTTTTCAGAGCAGACTTTTACTGTGGATAAAGATGTGAGAAAAGGCAGGAGTCCCGGGAAGGCGTCTAATAAAGCAAATTAACAAACTGGGGAAAAAAATGACTTGAGCTATAATTCAAATGTAGTTTTGATTGCATCTGATTACATTCTGATTATACATCGATTTCTGTTGCCATATATGAACAAAAAGTTGGATAAACTCCCCCAAAACGGCTTGGTTACTAAATGTCTGCTAATCGGGCACCCGGCTGGCTCAGTCAGTAGAGCGTGCGACTTTTGATCTCAGGGAAGGAGTTCAAGCCCCAAGATGGGTGTAGAGATTACTTTTAAAAATTGATAATAATAAAAAAATTCTGCTGAAGCGTTCCTGGGGAGAGTCCCTTGAGGAAAAAGTATTACATTGTAAACGTGACTTAACGGTCTTAGATCTATTTGTGCACAGATTCAGATGACTCTAAAAGCAAGATGAATATGCTTCTTCCCTAGTCTTTTTCTACTTCTACTTTCTGAATTTTCTCTACTACATATAAGCTTCTTTCAAAAGGAGGAACATAATATATTCACAGAGAAAACAGAAGGTTCACTAAATAATCTAATATTTGACTTTTTTCCAACTCTCCTGCCGGTTCCTACACTTTCATAGGGCCACCACAAGTGTCGTGTGGGAAGCATTCCAGAAAGATTCAGAGAGCCTAGGACCTCCATGGTCCAGAGGAAAGGAAAAGAATGAATGGAAATTACCAACCCTGGTGAGTAGGGGCGTAACTCCCTAAACAAGGACGAGAAAGGATGGGACTTGGAAAAGCACAGACGGATAATGAGTAGACTCAGGACAGCTGAAAAGAAATACTTAAAAATACCAATACCTAGGGGCACCTGAGTGGCTCAGTCGGTTAAGCTTCCTGATTTTGACCTGGGGCATGACCTCAGGTTCGTTGAGTTCGAGCCCCACATTGGGCTACTCGCTGACGGTGCAGAGCCTGCTTGGGATTCTCTCTCTCCCCCCGACCCTCCCCCACTTGTGCATGTGCGCTCTCTCATTCCGAAAATAAATAAACTCGTGTGTTAAAAAAATACCAACACCTCTGAAGACGGCTTGGTTTAGGAATTCGGAGGTTCACTAGACTCGCCCAAACAGGAGTGGACCCCTCACTGGGTGTAAGCAGGAAACACGATAGACAAAAGCCACCCCGAGGTGCTGTGAATACCGCGGTATGAGCCAAAATGGAAAATGAAATTACAGAAACACAAGCTGTCACGACAGCCTCGAAAACTACAAAATGCTCAAGACACGGAAGGAGCTGGGGACGGACAGGTGAGCCGGGCCCGCCTTGCTGGGTCGGAAAGACAGGGCCCGAGGAACGGGGGGGACCCGTTACAGACACACAGAAGAGGTCTCCAGGGCCCCCAATATTAGCTTCCTCGTTGATGAAACTAACCTACGGTTTCATGGGGCGCCGGCGTGGCTCCATCGGTTAAGCATCGGACTCTTGATCTCAAGGTCCTGAGTTCAAGCCTCAGCATGGAGCCTACTTAGAAAATAAAAATAAAAAACTATGGTTTTGTAAGAGAACATTCTCGTTTTTAGCAAACACACGGAAGGGACTGGGGATAGAGGGGACTTCTGTCTGCAGCGGGCTCTCCAGGGGTTCATTATTTACTAAGTATGTGGGTAGAGGAGGGACACAGAGACAGGAGAGAATACAACACGAACAGCAGAAAATGTTAAAATGACAGACATTCTTTGTTTGACTTTTGCAACTTTTCATTTAAAAGTAAGGTTTAAAGCATACCACAACCGGGGTGTGCCTGGGTGGCTCAGTCGGTTAGGCGGCCGACTTCAGGTCACGATCTCACAGTTTGTGGGTTCAAGCCCCGCATCAGGCTCTGTGCTGACAGCTCAGAGCCTGGAGCCTGCTTCGGATTCTGGGTCTCCCCCTCTCTGACCCTCCCCCGCTCATGCTCTCTCTCTCTCAAAAATAAATAAAATATTAAAAATTTTTATAAGAAAAATACCAAAAACTAAGTAAGAAACAAAGGAACAAAAGAAAAAGGCACGAAGGAGAAAAAAAGGCTCCAGGAGCTGAGAGATGGGACAGGACAGACCAGAGTGTCTGCTTCAGGAAGATTTGCTGCCGCTGACTTTCTAGCAAAATCCACAAGCTCAAATACCCCCCAAAATGATACCATTTCAAATGCACTGCAAATGTGTAACTGCAGTCACTTGGGCCATGAATCATTCCAAGACTCATTAAAAAAAAAAAAAAAAAAACACCATTTCCTTAAAACTAATAAAAATGTTACTGACGAAGCCACTTATAAAAATATTACTGACCGAGGCCTTTCTTTTTGTAAGTTATTCAAAAAATAAAAGCAGACTTTGCTGTTTGGACTGGAAATTCCGAAAGAAGATCAGAAAATGATGGAGAATGGGGGGGTGGGGAGAGAGATCCACCTTTTTTCTACAGGAACTTCTGGCCTCACAAAAAGGGAGAAAACAACAGGCCTGACAGAAGTGGTCCATCTTTTGTATGTGTCTGTGAGATCTAACTTGTTGGGGTGTTGTTTTATTTAATATAAAACTGGGGGCACGTGGGGGGTTCGGCCAATTAAGCATCCAGATCTTGATTCCGGCTCAGGTCATGGTGTCACAGTTCGCGAGATCGACCCCCACGCTGGGCTCTGCGCTGACAGCACGGAGCCTGCTTAGGATTCTCTCTCTCTCTCTCTCTCTCTCTCTGCTCTGATCCCACTTTCTGTCTCTTGGTCCAAATAAACATTTCTAAAAAATAAATAAAGTAAAACAAAACTGTAAACAGCAAAGACCTGCTCGGTAATGAAATACACATTTCTTCCGTGCTACCTCCTCCTTCTAGCAAACAGCAGTGACTTCCAGCAATACTGGTGTGATTTTCATTACACCACGACGCAGGCACACCAACCAGTGTTCACCTACACCTGCTGAGTACATCAGCAAATTCCAGGGGTCTGCTCTCCTACATTCGGTCCGTTTGCTTGGGGCTGACAATCACCATTTAACAGCCAGAGTAAAACAGCTACTCAGTTAAAAAGACTTTGTTTTCACGGCGCGCCTGCCTGGCTCAGTTGGCGGAGCACGCCACTTGTGGTCTCAGGGTTGTGGGTTCAAGACCCACACTGGGTGTAGCGATTACTTAAAAGTTTAAAAAAAAAAAAAAGTTTAAAAAAAAAAAAAAAAAGATGTGGGGCGCCTGGGTGGCTCAGTCAGTTGAGCGTCCGACTTCAGCTCTGGTCATGATCTTGCGGTTCGTGGGTTCGAGCCCCGCAGCGGGGTCTGTGCTGACAGCTCAGAGCCTGGAGCTTGTCTTCAGATTCTGTGTCTCCCTCTCTCTCTGCCCTCCCCTGCTCACGCTGTCTCTCTCTCTCTCTCTCTCTCTCTCTCAAAAATAAATAAAACATTAAAAAATTAAAAAAAAAAAAAAAGATGTTATTGTTTTCAGTTAAAGTGGCCCTAAAAGGCTACCTGCTTTGCACTTCTGGAAATCTTAACTCACATAAAATTAACTTCATTAACATGACAAATGACGCCAACAGTCCACATAAAGAAATGGAGGGATCTATACCAGGGAGTTTCCAGACCCCGGTGGTGAGCAAATTGCAGTGTTCTACTGCTGTAGGGGTCTCCAAATCCTTGAATTGATTTCCAGGTTCCCTTTTTTTTTTTTTTTTTTAAATTATTGAGAAAGAGAGAAACAGCATGAGTGGGGAGAGGGACAGAGAGAGGAGACACAGAATCCGAAGCAGGCTCCAGGCTCTGAGCTGTCAGCACAGAGCCCGACATGGGGCTCGAACCCATGAACTGTGAGATCATGACCTGAGCCGAAGTCGGACGCTCAACCGACTGAGCCCCACAGGGGCCCCTCTAGGTTCCCTTTTTTAACTGTATTATTGCTCCCCCCATAAAGAAAAGGTTCTGAGTGTATTACATCCTCTCCCAAAACAACCTTTGTTCCAAGATCCTCCCTGTGTCCCCAGGTCCCAGTTGTCTCCTAGGTGACAAAGTCCTTCCCCTGAGTCTCTTCTCCATTAGGACAAGGTCAGGCTGAGGCCCTAACACAGAAGCTGCCCCTCTAAGAGTTCAGGAGGTGCAGCACCCCACAGCTCATCACCAACCCAGCTTAAAAATCTTTAGGTTTAGGATTCGTTTTTTTTAATTTGTGTTTATTTTTAAAGTTAATTTATTTTGAGAGAGAGAGTGAGGGAGAGAGCACACAAGCAGGTAAGGGGCAGAGTAAAAGGAGAGACAGAATCCCAAGCAGGCTCTGCGCCATCAGCACAGAGCCCGATGCGGGGCTTTTACTCACAAAACATGAGATCATGACCTGAACCAAAATAAAGGGTCGATGCTTAACTGAGTGAGTGAGTGCCTCACTGATTCTTGATTACTAACAGGAACAAGCTCTGCCTCTCCAGCCTCATCCCCCTCCAGGCCCTGCACTGACCTCTCCACTCCAGCAAACAGGCAAACACACACATTGTTCCAGGCCCTCCCTGGGGCATGCAATGTTCTTTGGCCCTACTTCTGTCACCATTCAAGCCCCAGCCTTTTACATAACTTCTACTCGCCCTTGGTAAGAAACTGGCTTCCTCCAGGAAGCTCTCCCTGACTGACCCACCTCACCCCCAAATGGGTTAGGCAAATGTACAGAGGGGCGCCCGGGTGGCTCAGTCGGTTGAGTGTCCGACTTCAGCTCAGGTCATGATCTCATGGCCTGTGAGTTCAAGCCCCGCGTCGGGCTCTGTGCTGACAGCTCAGAGCCTGGAGCCTGTGTCTCCGGCTCTCTCTGCCCCTCCCCCGCTCATGTTCTCTCTCTCTCTCTCTCTCTCTCTCTCTCTCTCTCTCTCTCTCTCAAAAATAAATAAATGTTAAAAAAAATCTTTCTAGAATGGTGTCCTTTCTTTCATTAAGGAAACACTACAACTTAAACCTTCAGGTGACTCTGGATTTCATAGTTTCAATATTTAAATATTCCAGTGGGCTGTGGGGTACCAGAGCCAAGCACCCTCACTTGGCCTTTTTGGGGAGCGGGGGTATTCTATCTCTGGTGAATCACTAAATACAACCAGAGGCTTTAAGATGCCCGCCGTCACTGGCCCAGGCACTCCATATTTGGTCATCTACCCTAAAGGGCACAAAAAGCTTACTATACAAAGGACGGTCATACTTGTATAGTGTCATCAAAATTCAAAACAACTTAAAATCTTTAAATATACTGGGATGGTTTAAGAAAAAAAAAACCTGGGTTGTGCATTCACTGAACAGATATATGCCCATTAAAATTGTTATGCGTGGGGCGCCTGGGTAGCTTAGCTGGTTAAGCACTGGACTTTGGCTTAGGTCATGATCTCGCATTCATGAGTTCAAGGCTCACATTGGGCTTGTGAGTCTGCTTCGGATCCTATCTCCCTCTCTCTGCCGCTCCCCTGCTTGCTCTCTACCCCTGGCTCTCAAAAATACGTAAATAAACATTTTTTTAAAAAGTCACAGGGGCACCTGGGTGGCTCAGTCGGTTAAGCATCCAACTCTTGATACCAGCTCAGGTTGTGATCTCACGGTTTGTGGGTTCAAGCCCCACATCAGGTTCTGGGCTGACAGGGCGGAGCCTGCTTGGGATTCTCTCCCTCTCTCTCTCTCTCTCTCTCAAAAATAAATAAACTTTAAAAAATAAATAAATAATCTCAAAAAAAAAAACCCCACAAGTGTTATTATGGAAAAAGAACAAACTCAAAAAGAAGCCTCACCTCAAAGGACTGGCAAACCGAGAAAAGATTCACTTATTAGGAAAGCCTAAAGTAAAGAGGTTGTTTCAGAAAAGCTGAGATAGCATGGTTTAAAAAACAAAAATTGTTATTATGGAAAATAGGTAATAACATAAGGTCATGCTTACGGTAATATGCAGTGGGAAAAAAAATAGAGAAACAAAATTCACATGCAGTAGGATTACAAAAGCATTTGCATGGAGGGCCAGAATGGCTGTAAAAAGAAAACTACAGCAAAATGTTTACAGGGGTTGTGTGGGGTCTTGGGGGTGAGGGAGAGAGGGATCGCTTCTTCTCGGCCTTTTTCTGTGGTTTCTGTGTTACTACTTGAGAAAAAAAAAATTGCTTCGGACTATGCATGTGTGAACTATGCAGGAAGGCAGTGTCCTACCACAGAGATGGGCGGTCTAGTTGCCCATTCAGTGCACTGCCACAGATCAGCGCAATTTCAGGAGTCCCGGCCTCTGCCACTTCCCTTCATCTGAGGGTCAGTCTCTCTCTCTCCTCCTGTAGGCCCCGAAATTCCCCATCTTCACTCAACTGCTACTTCAAGTCTGATGCAGGCTGAGAAACCAGATGGTGCAAGTCGCTTAGAAGTACAGGGGAGCACAGCACACTGCTCCTTTCCTCACACAAGACAAAGACACACCAGGTGTGAAAAGTGAGGGGGTTTTCGGTAGGAGAGTCAAAACTTCAAGAAGATGAATAAAAGGTGCACTTCTGACCTAAGAGAAGACAAACACCTTCACCAAGAGGACACTCGGTAACTTGACAGTGTAATGTGAATTTTTCAAACCTTTTTCTTAGCCTATTTGAAAACCAACTTTTCATCACCCGAGCTTATATCTAGTGGCCAGATATAAACGCCACTAACCATTTCCAGAAAGCAGCTAAGAGGGGCCGTACTGAGATGGACAAGGGCGGGGAGCAGCTGGAACGAAACGTTAGGGGGCGCGAGGTGCTGCGAGCGCTTCTAGAACCTTGCGTGTCAAGTGCAACAAACACTTGCTTCACGACCCAATGACACACCTCAGGGTTTACCCCCGAAACAGGAAAAGCTAGAACTACACAAGTCTTGACTTTGAAATGTGCATAACTATCCAAAGTTCATCAACCAGCAGGTACACAGAGAAACTGTGCAGTATCCATAAAATGCAAAATTCTTCGGCAAGAAAAAGGAGTGAGCGACGGGTAAATGCAACACCACGACTGAATCGGAAAAGATGATTCTGTGCTGTGCACAACAGGCAACACTGATCTTTGGTGTGACAGAAACCAACACAGTGGCTGCAAGGAGATCCAGTAACTAAAAAGGGCAGAAGGGAACACTCTTAGAGTGATAACAACAGATTGTAATCTGGTGAGAGTTACAAGAAGGGATAAATAACTATCAAAACTCAAGGAACAGGGGCGCCTGGGTGGCTCAGTCGGTTGAGCATCTGACTCTTGATTTTGGCTCAGATCATGATCCCAGGGTCTTGAGATCAAGCCCCGTGTCGGGCTCTGAACTCAGTGTGAGGCCTGCTTGGGGTTCTCTCTCCCTCTGCCCCTCTCCCCTGCTCATGCTCACTCGCTCTCTCGCTCTAAAATAAAAACAATTTTTTTAATATTTTTAATTTTGAATTAAAAACTTGCAAAAAACTCCCAAGAACTGTATACTTGAAATGGGTGTGTTTGACATATGTAAGTATTACACCAACATATGTCTGCTAATGCGGCTGTGGGCAAAACTATTAATTTTTATTAATTAAAATAAAAATTAAGACTACTACAACATTAAGAACCTTCTCCCTCCCTCTTTCCGTTAAGATAAGTGGTTCACTCTTAAGTCAAGGTTTTAAAATACGTAAGAGTAGAAGAAAAATGGGCTTTCAAACAAACTAAAAGGAGGGGCGCCTGGCTGGCTCAGTCAGTAAAACACGTGACTCTTTACTGAAGGGCCATGGGTTCAAGCCCCACGTTAGACGCGGAATCTACTGAAAAAATAACGAAAAAAGAAAAAACTAGAGGTAGTCTTTGGGGGCTGTCCCCCTCCTGACAAGCATACCAGTTTCAGGGTCCTAAAGCCGCCACGCCACGCACAAATCCTCTCCTTCTCGTTCTTCTAGTTCACCTTAGTCTGCGCCTGCCCCCTTCACCCTCCCGCCGGGAGGAAATCACAATGACTCTTAAAGCACCCCGCCTCCCCGCTCACCAACCCCAATTGTCAACAGAACTGCCCCAGTGACCGCTCTCTCTGGCCTCCCCTCTCTCTGGCCTCCCCCCTTCCTCCGTGACTTTAGACTATCAACCCCTGCTCCCAGTGTCCCGGTCACTCAGCCTGAGCCCCTGCTATCAACTAGGAGAGGCTCCCTTGCTCCTGATAAGATCGGAGGCCTGGGCCCAGGGCAATTAGCATGCAATGGTGGTTAGGATCCATTCCTACCTCCCTCCCCCTGCACAAGGCAAAATCCAAATGACTCCCCTTTATAACCCCAGAGGACCTACCGGACGCCCCATGGTAAATTCTCGAGCTGCAGAGCAGAGAAAAACCTTAGCGAGAATCTAGAAAGGGCCTTATGAGAAAAGCCCCCTCGATTTCGCAAATGAGCAAACCATCATCCCATTAGTTACACATTCATACTTTTTAAAATTTTTTTTTACATTTATTTATTTTTGAGAGACAAGAGAGAGACGGAGCTTGAACAGGGGAGGGTCAGAGAGAGAAAGAGACACAGAATCCGAAACAGGCTCCAGGTTCTGAGCTAGTGGTCAGCAAAGAGCCCGATGCGGAGCTCGAACCCATGAACCATGAGATCATGACCTGAGCTGAAGTTGGACGCTCAACCGAGTGAGCCACCCAGGCGCCCCCACATTCATACATTTAATAGGCACGGAGCGCCTCCATGGGCCAGGCCCCGCAAGGCAGCAGGACCAATGCCGTGTGTTCCTATAACACATATGAACATACACACATATACGTATGCGTTCTTATGAAAATTTATGAATACAGATATGTGACTCTTACATCCCCCTGGGACGGACTCAGACAAATAAATAACATGCCTGCACTCTTTCTTGGCTAAATCTACTTCATCTCTCACCCTACCCCTGGGTGTGCCTTACGGCCCCTAAACCCACTGCCTGGGATTTTCACACTTTCTGGGCCTTTCGCGCGTGGTTTGTCCCCTCTGCTTATGGTGCTATCTGTGTCATCTGAGGTGTAAATATTTAACAAGCGCCTAGGATATTACAGTAGACACTGGGGGGGGGGTCAATTGACAGTCACTGCACCCCCCGAAGCTCACAGAGCCACAGGGCTCCCCCCCTGGGAAGCGTGTAGCACACAAATCATTTCCTAAAATGTCCACGATTCAAAGGGCTGCAGGTAAGTGGAGGGTGCTGTCATGTCACGCAGACCCCAGGCTTCTGACCTGGAGAGGCCACCGTGAGGCCGGGGGACAGTGGGATGAAGAGGGCTCCAGGCACAGGGACCAGCTGCGGGACGCAGGACAGGGGTACAGGCAGGTCAAGAGATTCACGGAGCTCTGGAGTCTGCGAACCTGGATACGCCAACAGTCACATCTCCATTTCCATCAATCTCTGCCTGAAATTTAGCATTTCCTTCAACTGTTCACGTAGGCAATAAACCCATGATAAGTACCCGTGCGTTTGATATAAAAAAAAAAAATCATAATGTTGTTGGATCACATTACAGTGGTTGCAGAGATCATGAAATACCGTTTGCTGACATCACTATGAAATTACAATTATTAGACACCCCCCCCATAATTAGGGCTTGGCATTAAACAGGGGATTCAGAAAGTCCGCATTGCCAGATCCCAAATTAGCTTGTTAATATTCTGATGGCTCTATTTCAACGTAATGGGTTCCCTTTGTAATCCTGAGTACTGTATTTTACTTTAAATGTCTGGAAACAGGGGCGCCTGGGTGGCCCAGTCGGTTGAGCATCCGACTTTGGCTCAGGGTCATGACCTCCTGGTCTCTGAGTTCGAACCCTGCATCGGGCTCTGTGCTGACAGCTCAGAGCCTGGAGCCTGCTTCGGATTCTGTCTCCATCGAGCTCTCTGTCCCTCCCCCCGCGCAACCTCGCGCTTTCTCTCTCAAAAATAAACAAACATAAAAAAAAAAAATCTGGAAACAGTGTCAACAAATTTCACCAGATTGCAAAAGGTTCAAGTGCCTTCCAGGTAAAGAAAAGGACATGTTGGAGCGGAGAACAGAATAGCAAGAAGGGCTCAAGATGGTGTTCTGGACTGGAGGCAGGAGGGAAGGGCGGGGACAGATGTAGAGTCAACAGAACCGGGCAAGGTACTGGCCAGAACGCTAACTCGGGGTGAGGGCAGACCCCAGGGGGGTTTCAAAGCTGTACCAGGATCACTTTTGCTGCTCTCTGGAAAACTGGGCGGAGGACAGAGGCACAGGCCTGTGGCAAAGATGAGGCAGGTAAAGACAAGGAAATGAGCAGAGACCTTTCTAAAGCTAACAGGTGTGAGGTTCCGGTGGGTTGTGCTAGGGAGGCAGCACTTTAAGAACACACGGCACAACCAAATTTGGCATCACCAATACATAAAGAAAGATCCTAGCGCTACTTTGGAAGTTGCTGGTTGCTGAGTCAAGCGGCATAAGTCTACTCTTCTTTTATCAAGTGGGTTTTAATATAGAAGTCTGATCCATAATGCATGTTTATGCCTGCAAAAATTCCTTTACGAGAGATTCCAAAGGCTTTTTGAATTGTTCTGGTGTGATCTGAATTTTATGGAGGCAAAAGGTTAGAACGAAAGACGCTGCCTACTGTTCTAGAGCTCAGGTACCGTATAACCTCACTGACTAGGGAATATGTTAGAGAAGTAGAAAACGAACGAAAGGTCTCTGAGGAATCAGAAAGCAATTTCCAAGTTCCTGCACAAAAGCGGTGACCCTTCAC
This sequence comes from Cryptoprocta ferox, assembly GCA_028646485.1. Lineage (NCBI taxonomy): Eukaryota > Metazoa > Chordata > Mammalia > Carnivora > Eupleridae > Cryptoprocta > Cryptoprocta ferox. The sequence goes on along the minus strand of CM053577.1, from coordinate 129,808,473 downwards.
TGATCACAGAGACCCAGTCCCACAATCAGGCACTTTTGAGTTCTACTTTACAGTAAAAGCCTAGGTAACTGGTTTCCCAGATTATAACTAATTACATCACAAAAATATACTTGAGGAGACATTCAACGAGGAAACTAAGTGGTTAACTGTCAAAAAAAAAATCAAGAAAACTCAAAAAAAGGCAAACACACACACACACACACACACACATCTAAAGCAGTTGTTCTAAAATGCTTTTAAAGCAGTTCTACCCTCAAAAGAAAACCTACGGATGGGGGGCACCTAGAGTGCGTAAGCACCTGACTCTTGATTTTGGCTCAGGTCATGATCGCAGGGTTCATGGGATCGTGCCCCATGTCAGGCTCTGAGGTGAGCGTGGAGCCTGCTTGGGATTCTCTCTTCTCTCCCTCTACCCCTTTTCCCCTGCTCCTGCTCTCTCTCTCTCTAAAAGAAAAAAGAAAAGAAAACCTGTGGATGGTAAATATGTACCTCAAACAAAGGCAGGCTGCACTGAGCACAATCCAGGCAAGGGGCTCAGAGCCAGTCTTCAAAGTGACTCAGCAACGCAAACCTGACCACGAGGAAAGCTATTCTGTTTGGAGACCGGCTTCTACTTTTAGCTGTTACCGTTTTATCTCATCCTATCTTGTCCTTTCTCTTCCAGGACTATAAAACTCATCAACAGAATTCATGCATGTTTTTTTTAAATATTTAAGTGAATTTCGAATCCAGAAATTCTGATGCACAGGTCAGAGCTGTTTTCTCACATACCCAATGGGAACATTAATACATTATTTAATACAGGATAATGATGGTCATGATGATAACTGAGTAGCAAGGCCCTCAAAGTCCATTTGAAGGGCACCCGGCTCGCTCATTCATCAGAGCATCTGACTCTATCGAGGTTCTGAGTTTGAGCCCCACATTGGGTGTAGAGCCTACTTCAAAATAAAATAAAATGAAATAGGGGCGCCTGGGTGGCTCAATCGGTTAAGCGTCTGACTCTTGATTTCAGCTCAGGTCATGGGCTCATGCTGACAGGCCCCAAGCTGAGCGGAGGAGTAGGCTTAAGATTCTCTCTCCCTCACCCTCTGCCCCTCCCCCGTTTGCATGGATGTGCTCTCTCAAAAAAGAAAAGTAAAATAAAAAATATTTTAATAAAAAAAATGAAAAAATAATAAGTTCATTTTAAGCCTTCTGGTACGTACATGGGGATAAACCCTAAGGCATCCATAAAATGTGGCTGTCAGAAGAAGTCATCACCAAAAGATTCCAGAGAGCTGAGGTTTCATACCATTTTAGTGGTTGATGCGGAGTGCAGAGAGAATTAAGAAATTGGAGGGTGATATTTAACTAGATGGGAAGTAATAACGAGAAAAAATTTCTTAAGAGAATATTTTCATATTCTTGAGGTCAGAAAAGCATTCCAAAGCAAGACACAAAACCCATAAAGGAAAACCAAAGAGGACTGCAGAAAAATTTCAAACTTTCTGTAAGAGGGGAAAAAAACCACTTTCAACACAATGAAAGGATAAAAGACAGACTAGGGGGAAATACTCGGAATGGGTTTAAAAAACATCCAAAACATGAAGAGCTCTGACAAGAAAAAGTTAAGAAAAAGGCAAACCAATATAAAAATGGGCAAAGATCATGAACCAAAGAAACATGGACTGCCAACCAACAAAGACTGCTCGGTACAGAGAAATGCAAATTATCTTTGAATATATAATAAGTATTATATATATAACATATATTATAAATATATATTGTTTATTCATTAAGCAAAAATTAAAGGAGCTTTATAATACCAAGCATTGGCAAGAAGAGAGGGAAACAGGGACACCTGGGTGGCTCAGTCGGTTAAGCGTCCAATTTCGACTCAGGTCATGATCTCACCGCTCGTGAGTTCGAGCCCCACGTGGAGCTCTGTGCTGACACCTCAGAGCCTGGAGCCTGCTTCGGATTCTGTGTCTTCTTCTCTCTCTGCCCCTCCCCCACTCACAGTCTGTCTCTCTCTCTCTCTCAAAACTAAGTAAACATTAAAAAAAAATAAACAGAAAAAAAAGAAGAAGGGAGGGAAAGAAAGACTCCCCTACGCTTGTGGTGGGGATGCAAATTGGTTAAACCTTTCTGGAAGGAAAAAGCTCTTCCTGCTATAAAAACTGAACACACGCCCTTGGACTCAAGAATTCCCATTCGATCCTATGCCAATATGCCCACATGTGTGGAAGATGTCTGGAAAGAAGTTTGTTTCTAAGTAAACAAAGCAGTGGAAACCACCTAAAAGTCTACACAGTGGTTCCTAAACACCGCAGACACTCTTGTAGGAAGACAATGGCGAGGAAGCGGTTAAATACGACACCGGCTGGGTCAGACCCCACATGGCACTAACAAGCATGGCATGGAAAGATCTTCAAGACACAGTTAAGTGAGGAAAGGCTAAATCACACAATCTGACCCCATTTCACTCGTATAAAACAAGCAAAAAGGAAGACAATCTACCCATGTCTGCATAAATATGCAAATAAATATACAGAAAGTCAACTGAACAGGAGTGCAGGGGAGACACAGAAGGATTTCAGGTTCTGCTCTGAAGGTTTCTGAATTTGATCCCGGAACTTTTTTTTTCAAAACTCAGAATTGGGGCGCCTGGGTGGCTCAGTCGGTTAAGTATTCGACTTCGGCTCAGGTCATGATCTCACGGTTCGTAAGTTTGAGCCCCACGTCAGGCTCTGTGCTGTCAACACAGAGCCCGCTTTGGATCCTCTGTCCCTCTCTCTCTGTCCCCCACTCGCACGAGTGTGCGCGCACGCGCACGGGTGCGCTCTCTCTCAAACATCTTAAATTTCTTTCAAAAAATAAAAAATAAAAAAAGAATTTTCAAAATTGGGGGGCCTGCGTGGCTCACAGTCAGTTAAGTGTCCAACTTCAGCTAAGCTTGTGGTTCATGAGTTTGGACCCCCACATTGGGCTCTGTGCTGACAGCTCAGAGCCTGGAGCCTGCTTCAGATTCTGGGTCTTCTCTCTCTCTGTGCCCCTCCCCCACTCATGCTCAGTCTCTCTCTCTCTCTCTCTCTCTCTCTCTCTCTCTCTCCCCCTCCCTCTCTCTCAAAAGTAAACATTAAAAAAAAATTTTGTAATTCTTTTTTTATTTTTTTAACGTTTTATTTATTTTTGAGAGACACAGAGAACATGAGCAGGAAAGGGTCAGAGAGAGAGGGAGACACAGAATCCAAAGACGGGCTCCCGGCTCTGAGCTGTCAGCACAGAGCCCGACATGGGACTCGAACCCACGAACCGTGAGATCATGACCTGAGCTGAAGTCGGATGCTCAACCGACTGAGCCACCCAGGTGCCCCTTTAATTATTTTGTCAAACTTAAGTTGGATTTTGTTTGCTAAGATGCATTCAGGTTCTTTTCTGCACACAAAGTTGGATCTAATAGTATCGCGTGAATCAAAAGGCACTGAACAGTGGAAGACGATCTGGGGCAGGCCCAAAAGGACTTTGCAGGCCACCCGGCTAAACCAGTTACTTACTCCAAAGCACTCTGCAGGCCAGCTGCCCAACCAGTCCTCTGGGCAGGCTGACCAGAAGCCGCTTCCCAAAGGCTCATTGCATTCGGCCCTCCCACGCAAATAAAAAATCAAACCCCGCCACACCTAAAACTCTCAAACATACCCCCAAATCAGTCTTCCAAACACCAGCTAATGCAGATAACACAGTGGTGTCCCACGGTGCCATTACGCGACGGTGCTCGGATTTGATGCCCGGGCTAATGATACACTTGCGTTGCAGAAAAGCCAAAATCACACGTTGAAAAACAAAAGGCGATGGTCCTTTAGTTCCCATTTTCTTGTTCGGAAGAAACGCAGTAAACTACCTTCAATAGAGATTCCAACACCGTTTGAAGACGATCACCAACCACCACCTCCTATAAATACCGTAAAATCAGATCTCTCTGTTCCTTCCACTGACAACTTACCCAGTTCTTCGTGATCTTTTTTAATGCAGGAGGAGAGAACCAGGAAGAGGAATATAGGAACGAGAGTATCCAAAATCTAGGTTTTTTTTCTAAATTGGAAGGGAAAAAACCGAGAAACTAATTTCTCAACTTGGCCCCGCTTCAGTAGAACTCGAACGAATCGAGAGAAGCTCCATTACTACAGCTGAAAGAGAGCCAACGTTTACTTTGGCAGAAAAAAAGCCAAAGTCATTGAAGTTATTTTTTTTTTATTACCACTAAAAGTGCCGCAGCAGGAACAACGGCATGTTTATTTTTATCCTGTTTTAATGGATAACCAAGAGGACCATTCCAAATTTTCCAAAGTCCCAGACCGGAGGGGAAGAAAGTAGACGCTGGGACAGGGACACACACACACACACACACACACACACACACACACAGGTTGTTAATCTTTGAGTCTGGGCCAGGAGTGTCCAGTGTTCAGCAACCATTCCTTCCCTCGACTCTATGTGAAATTTTTCATAATATAAAACATGGAGAGAAGGGACTTAATCAAATTCATCTGGACGAGCCCCAGGTTAAGAGGGAAATCAGGAAAACAACATCTACTGATGGCCTGTCAAGTGTCAGCACACCCAAAGATGAACCTACAGGTACTGATTTGCCTGTCTACACAACACTGTGCCTTCGTTCCTGCTGTTCTCCCCAGGCCAAGGCCAAGTGCCCAGCACATGTGGATGCTCCCCAGTGATACCCACAATGCACAGCAGCGCACGCAGAGGTCACTGACCTGCCGGGGAAGGCAGAGGGTCATGGGTGGTGACATGGAAGAAGGAAACAGGCCGTGTAACCATAGCCTTAAAGGACCATGACCTTGACAGGAAAAGAGACAGAAAATGAACAGGAATGTATGACACAGAGGAGGAGACTGGGTAAAACTGATCTATGAAAGGGTTTTAGGTAATGCTTTCGAGTTCAGATTTTATCCTGTAAGCAAGGTGAAGTATGGAGGGGGAAAAAAGAGGTTAACTTTTTAAGTTTATGTATTTATTTTGTGAGAGAGAGAGAGAGAGACAGACAGACAGACAGAGAGACGGAGGGAAGGAGGGAGAGAGGGAGAGAGGGAGAGCTGGAGAGGGGCAGAGAATCCCAAGCAGGCTCCACGCTGTTAGCGCAGAGCCCAACACGGGGCTCGAACCCACGAACCGTGAGATCTTGACCTGAGCTGAAACCAGGTCGGACACTGAACCAACTGAGGCAGCCAGGTGCTACGAAAAGTAACTTCTTTTAGAAGAGCACCACGCCAAAGGTGAGGAGATTGGAGGCAGTGCTTCATCACCTTGACCCATCACCCCAAGTACCCGGTGATCAATGGTGTCATTTCACTAGAAGAGAGTTGGGCTGGGAGAGCTGACAGAGGTGCAATGCTGGGGGGGGGGGGGGGGTTGAGTAAAGGAAGGCTTTTCTAAATTAGCAACAAGGGTGGGGCGCCTGGCTGGCTGGGTCAGTAGAGCATGCTACTCTTGACCTCAGGGTTGTAAGTTCAAGCCCCACGTTGGGTGTGGACATTATTTACAAATAAAGTCTTTAAAATTAAACAAAAAAAATAATAAATCAGCAAGAAGCAAGATAAAGAGCAATACACTTGGGACACATTCATGACCCTAGAACATGGCTGAAAACAGAAAGTACACTACTATGAAGTTCAACACCTAAATTCATTCACATTAAAAATCAAACTCACAGGGGCGCCTGGGTGGCTCAGTCGGTTAAGTGTCCGACTTCGACTCAGATCATGATTTTACGGTTTCCGATCATGATCTTGCGGTTCGTGGGTTCAAGCTCCGCGTCGGGCTCTGTGTCTCCCTCTCTCTGCCCCTCCACCCCTCATGCTCCGTGTGTGTGTCTCTCTCTCAAAAATAAACATTTAAAAAATTTATTTTAAAAAACTCACAAAATTAAAAAACACCTGTTAATTAATATGAAGCTTTCGCAAGGATGCATATCGCCTAGCTCACTGATGTCGCCGGTAGGCGTGCAGGGTCCTTCCACTTTCAAAGCATCTCAGAGACCGTTTTCGTGTTCACTGATGTTGAAAATGCACACATCCTCCTGGGTCCAGACAACTGAAACCCGGGGTCTGTACACATTACAGACCTTCCTAGGCAGGTGAGTCGGGAGATCTCAAATTGAACACTCGAGGGACGCCTGGGTGGCTCAGTCGGTTAAGTGGCCAAATTTGACTCAGGGTCATGATCTCACGGTTCCTGAGTCTGAGCCCCACGATGGACTCTGTGAGGACACCACAGAGCCTGCTTGGGATTCTCTTTCTCTCTCTCTCTCTCTGCTCCTCCCCCGCTTGTGCTCTCTCCCTCAAAATATATACACTTAAAAAAAAAAATGAGGGGCCCCTGGGTGGCTCAGTTGGTTAAGCCTCCGACTTCGGCTCAGGTCATGATCTCACGTTTGTGGGTTCGAGCCCTGCGTTGGGCTGTGCGCTGACAGCTCGGAGCCTGAAGCCTGCTTCAGATTCTGTGTCTCCCTCTCTCTCTGCCCCTCCCCCTCTCATGCTCTCTGTCTCAAAAATAAATATAACATTAAAAAAATTAAAAAGAAATGAAACTGGGGAGATATAAAAATGAGGACCAGGACTATATTGTGTATCAGCAATAGGTGTGTAAGAATTAGTTTTTCTCACGCCCCAAAAAAAAAAGAATTCAGTCTCTTGGTCTCAAGGCATTTCCTTCTGGAATCGCATTTCTATCCCAAATTATTTCTTGCTGTGTAAGGCGCACAGCCCTGTGGCCTCTCAGGTAGTGGACACCTGTCACTCCCCTTCTCTTCCGTGTCCTCCGGCACATTGCCCCACCCCCACCTCCACATGGCCTCCTAGAGATTTTGCTGTGAGAAGGCACAAGAAAGAAACCACTTTTTTAAGTAAATCACTAAAAGCATCCCACAGGGCTAGAGTCTAAAACCAGCTGTGTCCCCCTCGCCTAGTGCAGGGCTCCCCCAGCATCTCTTGGGTCAGTGGGGCGGGCCTGGGGACCGCACTCAAAAAAGTTTTGAGAACCAAAGGCGTCTCTTTTTCTCTTCATTCTGGAATTCTGTTTTGCTCTCTAATTAAAATTCCTTCTTTGTACTGTGAGAATCTCACTTTCCTGTTCTTTTAGCTGAGAAATTCATATTCAATCCCTCCCCTCCTTCCCTCCCACCGCCCTGTTAATCCCCCCAACCACCACCACCAGGAGTGGCTTCAGTCCCATCAAGTGACACGGCCACCAGCAGCCACCCACCAGCAGCCACCCGTCCGGGGCTCTGCACAGCCGCCTCGTCCCCCGGCTGGGTAACCTGTCTCCCAGCCACTCCGCCTACAATCGCTTCCCTCTCGAGAAGGCTGTGGACAGCGTTCCAGACCCTTCCTCTCCTGAAGGGCATCTTCCTTAATTCTCATTATCCGGCCACCATGGCTGCACGGAGTTCATATCCCTTACCGGGGCTAATATTTATTTCCACTTTTCAGGGCTTGCTCCAACAGTGTGCCCTTTGCCCCACAAAAGGAGCCGTTTCTGCTCTCTCCCCACTTATCCATACTGTTCTTGCTAACATTTCCCCTGAAACGTCCCCAAGCCCTTCTAAGTGGATGGAACTCGGGACTCGTTTTTGTCCCTCAAACTTGGCTATCTATCAATCAGCTATATGGTAGAGACATTTTTCCTGTCTGTCTTCTTAAATTAGTTGTGAAAACGTAATAAATGTAATGCTTTGAAAATAGTTGTTCAACTAATAAAAATCATTATGTTGGGGCGCCTGGGTGGCTCAGTCGGTTAAGCAGCTCAGGTGGAGATCTTACAGTTCCTGAGTTCAAGCCCCAAGTCGGGCTCTCTGCTGTCAGCACAGAGCCCATTTCAGATCCTCCAGTCTCCCTCTTGCTCTGTCCCTCCCCAACTCGTGCTTGCAAGTTCTCTCTCTCTCTCAAAACTAAATAAACTTATTTAAAAAACTTTTTTAATCTATTTTTTAATGTGGTAATTACCACACTGGAAAGAATGCAACTAGCACTCTAAGAACTCATTCACAAAGAATCGAAAATATGAAGAAACTGAAGTTTTCCAATGAAATACATGATAACATTTTGCTTTGTCAAATGTGTTCCCCCCTCCTTCAGGCAGACCTAGAGTTTGTCTGCTGATGGCCCTGTAACTTGGGGAAAAGCCCAAAAAACAACCAAACCGTGCCAGACCTTTTAGCCAGAAACGACCATAGCAATTCCTTGGTGAACAGCCATCGGAAATTCCAGGGGGCATGGATGAAACACGGAGGGCCATCCCTCAAGCTAACACTCCAGCGTCTCTTCTCCAAGGCCAGTCTCTGTCCCAGTCCTTGACCACACACATGAACCAACAAAACCCCCCCGCTTCGTTGTGCGGGGGCCCCAAATCTCTGACCCAATGTGCTTCGATAAGCACAGGAGAGAAAGACCTGGGTTCTCTGGTTAAGGGGCTCCCAACTCGTTCTGCACCCACAGACAAGCTCTGGGAAAACAGAAAACTGAGAGGACTGGGCTGGATGCACTATTTCCCTGTTTCAATGGTCAACTTCTTCAGGGGCGCCTGGGTGGCTCAGTCGGTTAAGCGTCTGACTTCGGCTCAGGTCACGATCTCACGGTTCGTGGGTTCGAGCCCCCCATCGGGCTCTGTGCTGACGGCTCAGAGCCTGGAGCCTGTTTCAGATTCTGTGTCTCCCTCTCTACCCCTCCCCCATTCGTGCTCTGTCTCTGTCTCAAAAATAAACAAACTATATAAACAAAAAAAATTTTTTAAATGGTCAACCTCTACCCCCAAACAGCCAGCCAACCCCCAAATTCCTGCTCCTTGGGCTGTCCCCTGTGCTCAGTGTTAACACGGACGGTGATTCACGTAATCCCCCCAATGCACTGACGGGTAGATGCGTTCCCTCTCCAGGACACTTTAAGCTCCTGTGGACAAAGATCGTGTCTCCTATGCCCCTTTTAAACTTCCCGGATCACGCACTGTAACAGGCCCATGTGCACTGCCCTGGTTTTTCTGCAAGTCAGCCAAAATTGGACACTCAAGGGGAGGAGAGGGGGGACTAACACAAAATAAAATCAACTAGAACGTGTATCGAGTCAAACTTTAGTCAAGGTAGGTATCCTACACAGGGAAAGGAAGCTTTGCTTCCTTTCCTCGTTGGCATCAGAGAGAGCAACACAAGGCAAACGCCCTCTTCTTTTTTTTCCCCCCCTGAAAATTAAAGTAGTCGGCTTTTTCCCTGCAAGCTGCTCGTGGAACATGCTGTACCTATACAGAAGCACTAAATAGCCTCCCCCTTGCAGTTGCTAACTTTTTGTCTTCTACGAAAATTTCCCCACTGCCCCAAAGCCCCACTATTCATGGCTTAATTTGCAAACCCCATTAGACAAAGACGAAAAGTACCAGCAAATCACTTGCCCCCTTTCATGCAGCACCCTCCCCGTAGCAAGTGACCCAAGCAATTAGGCTAATACGCCTGGGTCCCAAGAGGAGGACCCAGGACAAAAGTCTCAACTTCTCTAAATGGAATGAAAATTTCCCCCCACTACAGAAGCAAGGTTCAGAGGGTGAGAAAAGCGGACTGGCGTGCAGTTAAATGCACTATTTAATAATACAAGACCATAATCAACCACAAGTCCTTGAACTTAGATTACGCCTTTCTACTGGGATGCTCACATAATTTCAAATGTATTACTGTAAAATCCTGGTCATTGAAGAGGCAAGGGAGACTGACGGGGGGGGGGGGGGGGGGATAAAATGGACTTTAATTAAAATATGAATAATCCAAGTCCAGCTAATTCAAAGCATCTGGTTCAAACACCTCATCAGCTGGGGAATAGCAGCTGCTTCTAATTACAAGCGATTTTGAATTAACCGGTATCAGTAGCTAATGAAGAAGCTGTGTATGTAGGAAATTGTCCGATTCAGCTGTGCACAGGGCCTCTTAAAAGAAAGGAAACGCCAAATATCCAAGGTCCTGTTCCCTTGCTGGATGAGGACGTTTCCCAGCTTGTTCTTGGCTTCGCCTCTGACCCCGAGGGCCGGCCTTTCTGTGTTTCTCCTTCTCCAGCCTTTGGATCCCGAGCCCAGAAGCTTCGCAAGAGAGATCATCCACTGTCTCCTTCCTGCGGTCTGCACACCTCCCGAGGCAACTCGGGCCCGGCGATCGGGACCCCAAGTCACACAGACCCAAGCGACCCATCTTAACCCTATCACACCGTCTAAGCCACAAAACCAAAGGCCTACCTAACCAAAAGCTACTTCAGACCAAACACTGATGCCAGCCTCCTATGGAAAGAACATTCCAGAAGGATGACCGGCTTCTAACTGCAGGTGGAGCATGAGACCATCATATTGCCGATTGCTTTTTAAGGGTTCCACTGATGAGATTGGGGGAATGGCAGAGTGGGGGGAGCAAAGGGGGAAGGGGAAACCTCCAGAATCTCCTTCTTAGACCCAACAAAGACGCAAAGTGTCAAGGATCAGCACTAACAGAAAAACCCAGAACCAAAGTCAGCCAACAGAATTACTGGCTCTGGTTTAAATTACCCCCTTTATGCACAAAAACTCAAGTTCTCAAATCACCCTCTTACTTCCTGGGCTGCTCTATAATAAAGCGCTCAGGAAACATCAGTTACTAGGCTGTGTTAAATTATCTGAATGAAGACAAATTAATTTGGATCTGAGAACCCAACATGCCGCTGAAATGCCCTATTCCCACACACTTCCTGTTATACAAATAGAACATGTTTCCTCAGAACAAAATACTAGACAATACTACTACATGGGAACCTTTGGCTTTTCTATGAAAGTAAAATAGAATCACATCATTCTCTAGTTAACGGACAAAAATGTACCAGTTTCTTCATACACCTCCAAAAAAGCAAGCAGAAACTGTAAGGACATCCCCCAAATGCCTCATAAGATGCAAAGTAAAATATTTAACGTCCAAAAAAAAAAATGTATTTTTTAAAAGACAGAAGAGGAAGGAGATGTAGGCAGAAAACATTTGAAAGAGACGCAGAAGGGAAAAAATATGAAGCAGCACGTTCTTCCGCAGAGTCTGCCCCCAAGAATGAAACTGATCTTTGGAGGGCTCAAAACCAGGGTCCTACTAATTAACATTCTTTCAAAAAAATCAGGCTTCCAAAGAGCCACCTTTAAAAAGTTGTGGATTTTTCCCCCTTAAAAAGGTTTTTCAAAGAGCACCAGCAGCAATGGAAAATCACTTCCTCACTTTTAGAAATAAGAGCGTGTCCCGGAGGGGACTCTGGTGGGGACGATTGTGGAAGGACATTATAAATGCACATCCCATGTAGAAACCTTTAATCATTTCGCTCTCCGCTGAGTTTACAGAAAACCCACTATGTGTCGTCAACATTGCTGGCAAATGAGAAATATTTTTAAAAGCGGTCTCCAGGCGGCAGTGAGCGTTAGCGTGGGGTGGGGAGGGGAGAGACCAGGACAGGCCCTTGCTCTTGATTTGCGGAAGCTGCACCGTTTCCAGGCAGAAGGAATTCCCCGCACACACCAGAAAGTGAAGTGAGTAAAAGAGGAAGCCCCACAAAGGTCTGGTAGGCACCAATTCTGAGTCGTCCAACTTCCTTCTCCACAAATAGCCACTCGGCGGGTTTCAGTCTCTTTGTTCCTAACAATACATAATCTCCTATACTTTAGGGTCTGAGAGAAAAATCTATTAAGATTCTGCTTTCGGGCCGCCTGGGTGGCTCAGTCGGTTAAGCGTCCGACTTCAGCTCAGGTCATGATCTCACGGTCCAGGGGTTCGAGCCCCGCGTCGGGCTCTGTGCTGACAGCTCGGAGCCTGGAGCCTGTGAGTTCTGTGTCTCCTTCTCTCTCTGCCCCTCCCCTGCTCACGCTCTGTCTCTCTCTCAAAAATAACTAAAACATTAAAAAAAAAAAATTTTTTTTTTTTTTAAATTCTGCTTTCAACACTAGGGACAGTATTTTTTTCAAGAACTCCTGGAGGAGAGGTTGGGAGGGGGTATTAGGTGTATAAACTCAGTGACAGTCTGGCAATAATCAAAAGTAAAATTGTAACAGTAAAACTACAGTGTACAGTAAGGAGGCAGACATCCAAACTTAAATGACATGAAATGCTATACTCAGGACCCCCATTTCCCAGAGGATCTAGGCCTCCGTTCCCATGAGTGAATTAGGAGATGAAGTCCATGGCCAGGGTCAGAACTGAAGCCCAGGGCTCCGGTGGCGTGACCTCCAGGCGCTACAGTCTTCGAACGCCACCAGGATTCAAATCTCACCTGGGGGGGTGGGGGGGCTGCAGAGGGGAGTCCAAGCGCGGCCCCTCTTCCCAGGCCTGTTTCCTCAACTGCAACGTGGGGAACGCGGCACCTTCACAGGGTTGTGCGAAGCCTGGAATGGGTAAACCACTGCCCTGTTCCTGTAGGTAGGCATCCCGTCAACGGGAGCTATTATCCAATAGAGAACTTTTCTTTTTGTAAATGACATAAAGGCTTTCAAGATGGGTTCTGGATAGAAACCAGCAAAACAGCAAGGGCTCGACGCAGAAATCCCTGAGACTGCTCTGTGTTTACCCAATGAGACATGACAGAGTTTCGGGAAAACGCGTAACACTATGCAGACAGTGCACTACAACCAGTTGTCTGTAAGGAAACAAGACCAGGCTTCCTTCCAGAATAAGAACTGAAGAACGGTCCTCAGAAAGGAGAGCATATAGGGCACTGGGCCAAGAAAAGGCTTTTTTAAGCAATGTTTATTAGGCTTTACAATCCCATCAGTGTTTTTAAACATCTTTCAACTGTGGGAGAATGAAAAGCAGCCTCTTCCATTCCAGCTGGTCCAGAAAGCGGGATCCCCTAAAATGATAGTTTTCAAACTTTTTGTTTAGTAGTGGCGATCTTAGACCTCCCCAAGGAATCAAAAGCTGCTATGCTATGGTAGAAAGGAGACCCACCACCCACAAACTCCCTACAAAGTTATTCGTAAACCCTAGCATCAAATCCCCGGAGTCTGTTAGAAAGACCTGCCAATGAGAAGCTCCCTTTTAAAACAAAACAAGATCCTTGTGTGAGAAAATCCTCTTATATTTTTAATGACTATTTTTTTTACTTTAATACATTTTTTTAATGTTTATTTATTTTTGAGAAAGAGAGAGACAGAGCATGAGCAGGGAAGGGTCAGAGAAAGGGGGAGACACAGAATCCAAAGCAGGCTCCAGGCTCTGAGCTGTCAGCACAGAGCCCGACGCGGGGCTCGAACTCACAAACTGTGAGATCATGACCTGAGCCGAAGTCCGACGCTCAACCGACTGAGCCACCCAGGCGCCCCCCGAAATCCTCCTGAACCTCTTTTGGTCTCACTCCTGGATTCCCTTCATGCCCTGCCACACCACAAGAGTAAAAGTACGTAACTGAACAAATAAACACACCAAGTAGGTAAGAAATATTTGTGGAAATGAAACCAGATAAAGTGAAGGGAAGTTGAGCAACCAAAGTCTAGGAAGACAAAAATCCTAGCATTCCGGGGAGAAACTGTTCCAATCACACCGTAGACTACTTCACAACTATCTAAACTCAACTGTACAAAGTCCCCCGGCTCTTTCAAGGCAGAGCAAAAACCTACGCCAGAGCCCAGCACCTCTAGAACAGTTACTGGACAGCCAAGGGTATGGTTTCCAGTTCCAGCTACACCCCATGTTAGCCTGACAGGCCTCGGGACCATGAAGCTTCTTAAAATCTCAATTCTACAGCTACCAAATGACAGGCTGTCAGACTACCTAAAACAAATACTTAGGATCAAATACACAAATACCCAAGAAAGAGCCTGAGTAAATCTGTTGGAAGAAAGGAAAGGGGAAGATGTATAGAAGTAGTAAGGAAAGACTAAGTTCCCTACAGATATATTCCACGTGTAAAAAAACAACACAACACAACACACACACACACACACAACACACACACACAATTTCTATGGAACTACTCAGGAAAGAAATTAAGAAGTTGAGATGGGGCCACCTGAACAGCTCAGTTGGTTAAGCGTCCGGCTTGGGTAACGATCTTACAGTTTCTGGGTTTTGAGCCCCTCCAAGGGCTCTGTGCTGACGACGGTCCAGAGCCTGCCTGGGATTCTCTGTCTCTCTCTCTCTCTCTCTCTCAATCTCTCTCTTTCCCTCTGCCCCTCCCCTTCCCTGCTCGCTCTCTCTCTCTCTCCCTCTGCCCCTCCCCTTCCCTGCTCTCTCTCTCTCTCTCTCTCTCTTGCTCTCTCTCAAAATAAATAAACTTGGGGCGCCTGGGTGGCTCAGTTAGTTAAGCATCCGGCTTCAGCTCAGGTCATGATCTCACGGTTCGTGGGTTCGAGCCCCACATCGGTCTCTGTGCTGACAGCTCAGAGCCTGGAGCCTGCTTCAGATTCTGTATCTCCCTCTCTCTCTCTGCCCCTCCCCTGCTCGCGCTGTCTCTCTCTGTCTCTCAAAAATAAAATAAAATAAATTTTAAAAACTAAATAAAATAAATAAACTTAAAAAAAAAAGTTGAGATGAAGCTAAACCACCTCCTGGCCAAACTCAATTTAAGGCCATGCCACCAAATATTAAATTTACCGATCTTCGGTCTGTGAGAAAAATTCTAAGCATCCTTCCAGGGGACAGTCCAGGCCTGGCTAGATGGCAATGTACTCCCAGACCTCAGTGAGAGCACTTGAGACATCCATAAATACTGCCTGAATAATAGAGAGGATTGTCCCTACAGAGGAAAGGTGGCTGTTTGTGACCACATGTAAAATCTCCAAGAACAAGGATCCAGCCTATCACCCAAAATGCTCAGACGGTACCTCTAAGTATACTGAAGGAGTAACAAGCTGATGTTAGGGGCACCCAGGTGGCTCAGTCAGTGGAGCCTGCGACTCCTGATCTTGGGGTTGTGAGTTCAAACCCCATGTTGGACCTAGAGCTTACTTAAAAATTAATGATTAAAAAAATTTTTTAAGAAGTAAAGAAAATAGGGGCGCCTGAGTGGCTCAGTCTCTTAAGCATCCGACTTCGGCTCAGGTCACGATCTCACAGCCTGTGAGTTCGACCTCCGCGTGGAGCTCTGTGCTGACAGCTCAGAGCCTGGAACCTGCTTCCGATTCTGTGTCTCCCCCTCTCTCTGCCCCTCCCCAGCTCACGCCTGTCTCTCTGTCTCCTTCAAAAATAAACAAACATTAAAAAAAAAAAAAAAAGAAAGAAAGATAATAAAAAGCCAATGTTAGAAGGCAGTTGTTAAGTCGGAAACATCACTTACTGAAGAAGGGTCACAGCCCAGTGGCTAGGTCAAGGGCTGGGGGCGGAGCACTGAGCAGAGAACCAAGCTCTGCCCTTAGGAAAAGGGTTAGGAAGGGAATTCGGGAATTCGGATTGGGTTGGGAGGAGACTGAAAGCTATTTAGGGCTCTTCCCACCCCCCCCCAACCTCCTCCAAGGAGGCCACCACCTAACAAAGTGGCAACCATTTCAAGGCCACCACGAGGTGATAGGTGGCCCCAGCGTCTGATGAAACTGTGCTCCCTGAGCACAGCCCCGACAAAAGGGGAGGCCCTAAATTTCCTCGCCGGGAACGGCCTCTGGCATTTTCCACCTTGCCTGCCTCTGGTGCGCGCCTGACTCCGAGAAAGATTTAACAAAAAGAGTTATAGCCCCCAACTTCCTGGAGTCTAATTAAACTTGGCTCCCACTTCTGAAAACTCCAGCTTTTATTCTGTTTGGTAGCCCCACCAATGCTTTTAAATGAGAGACGCTGGGGGGAGGGGGGCGGGGCGGGGCGGGATTCTCCGCAGCTGCGCGTGAGCGTCCTGCCAAGGGAGGCCCGGGAAGGACTCTCCCGTGTTCAACATTTCCAACCGGGAGATTTACACAACAGCGGGGGAGAATGGATGGAGGCGAGGGAGACGGGTGCGTGTGACAGATTCTGCCAAAAGTTCCCTTTTTTGTGCTGTTAAGTCCCGGGGGCCCCCGCGGGCCTGTCATGCTTCAGCGCCCCGGGCTCCCTCCCACTTTGCTCCCATTCTAAAGCCACCGTCTTTCGGATATAAGGCAGAACCACGTCTTAGCAGCTCCTTTCTTTCACCCCCAAGCCCCCCCAGGCCTCCCCCACCCCCCCCAAGCCAACAACAGGATCACGGAAAGAAGCTTAACAGGGAGGCGGCGGCAATCATCTCCGTGGGACCAGATGAAGTCTTGGAGTAAAGCTGCTCTCCTAGGAAGGCAATGACAACCGTCTGGGCAAACGAACTTTCTAGTTTCTACGAGCAGCAGCAGGAGAACAGCCCCCGTCGACAGTAAAAGCCCAGAGATGAGCTCCTGGGTTGGGCCGTGAAAGTGCTGGACGTGGGAGTATCTAGCTCTGCCCCTGCGAACAGCTAATTCAGGTCACGCAGACCGTCGGGGTGGGGGGGGACGGACGGGGGGTTCAGAGGTTTGGTTTTGAACTTCTGTATCCAGTGACGTGCACAGGCCTTCCAGAGCAAGAACAAGTGGCGACCGCCGCCCCTTAGCACAACCTCCAGTGAGTAGAGAGAGGCAGTGAGGGGCAAAGGTTTCATCACCGACTCCCCCACCCATGCATCCGCCTCCCCGTGGGGGGCGGGGGGGGGCGCGTGAGCGTCCACACTGCGTGCGTGCCCACTGTGGCCGGAGCATGAACAACTGATCCCCCCTCTGGAATTGAGCAGTGAAGACCTTAGGGGTTCTGACCCAGCAGCACTGTGGGAGCCTGCGTGTCCGTGGGCTGAAGCCTCAGATGAATGGCCCCAAGTAACACGACGACACCCCCAGGAACGCGGGTAATATACACGGGCCCCTGGCGATGGGCGTGCGCGCAGCCCGGTGACCTCCCACCCCATCTAGATGAATGTACGGTGACAAAGAGCTGTGGGACGAACGGCCAGGAGGCCCCGTGAAGTCTGAAATCCTCTTCCGCATCACACCCGACGCGGGAGGACAGAAAAGCCAGTGAAACATCCTCCCTCGGGGTCCTCCCTCGGTGTCCAACAGCACCGTGTCAACTCGGTGTCGACCAGACAACACTAGAAGCGGCACAGTCCATTCCCAGGGTATTCTGAGTCCGCCTGCATTTCACCTTCATCTGAAACCCGATGCTGAGCACGACGTTCTACCTGGACTTTTCCGCAAGGGACGCCCTCCCAGGGGGCAGTTGGCAGCCAGCCGGTTGGGGTTCGGGCGCTCCTCCCCAGCTCCAGGCGTCCATCCCCAGACCTCTGCTTCCCCTCAAGCCCATCTCTGAGCCACCGACTCTACGTGGGAAAAGCTAAGGCGCTCGGCTCTACACCGGATGCTCGAGTAAGCTGCTCGCCTATTTTTTTTTTTTTTTTTTTTTGATGGGTGGAGGACACTGAGGTCAGGAGAATGACACTCCAGGAAGCTCAGGCTCTCTCTGGACACATTTTTTATGTTCTGAGTGGTGAGCTCACCATCTCTCACCACAGCCAGAGGAGAACTACTTAACTAATAGTTTGCCAAGGGCAAGTTGCAGTATGTCAATGTTAGCCCAAGCCCTGGGTCACAGCAGCTGTAGGAGCGACACTGATGGGTGCGCAGGTGGAAGGGAACGCCTACCGTGGGGGGGGGGGGGACACGTATACGAAAACATCTACTCCTGGGGGCACCTGGGGGGCTCAGTGGGTTGGGCGGCCAACTTCGGTTCATGTCATGATCTCATGGTTCCTGAGTTCAAGCCCCGCATCAATCCTCGGTGCCTGGAGCTGCTTCGGATTCTGTGTCTCCCTCTCTCTCTGCCCCTCCCCTGATTACTTGCTCTGTCTCAAAATTAAACAAGCAAAAAAAATTTTTTTTATTAAATAAAACACCCCCTTTGCTCAGGGAGGCATGTGCACCCCATTTCACAGTGGAGAACACAGAGGCTGACTTGAGGATGAGGCCCAGTGATCCAAGGGCACTCAGCTAGTTAAGCGTCAGGGTGGACATTCAGGGGTCCATCGGCACCCTGATTTACAGTGGTGAATTTTCTAGAAGGTAGGCGACTGAGGTCCCTAGGGGTCACAAGGTGACATTCATCTGACTTGACGAACGCATGCGCGCGCGCGCACACACACACACACACATACACACTCGCTGGGATACGTATTCCACAAAACTGTTGAAAACACTGAGAAAGCAACACTTTCAAACAAACTAAAACAAGAACACATTGTTGCCTCAGGATGACTCCATAAAGCGGAAGGGGCTTTGATCAAAGGCTCTATAAACTCAAAATATACAACAGGCACCCCAGCCAAGAGAGGACCGGGCTGGGCATATGACGTTTCCCCAAGTGCAACCAAGCACTGCTCCGTGGAGACAATGACCATGAAAACGGCTGCTTCCTTATGAGGCCCCACAGATTAGCCTCTCCCGGGAGGGAGGGGGTGCAGGGCTCCCTGCTGGCCACTTCCCTTTTCACCACTACTGTTCCGGGGAGGGAGGGTGTCTACTGTTCCCGGGCGGGGGGTGGGCGGGTGACCATAGGCTGGTCAGGGGCGCTGAGAAGAAAGTTAAACCTCTGGACTGATGTTTGTGTTTGTTCTCTTACTGAAGTTCAAATACACTGGCCCATCCTCTTCCCTCAAAAGAGCTCTTTAAAAGGGAGGCCATACAAGGACACCTCCGCGCCGCCCCCCCAAACTCTGCTTAATCAGCACAAATACCACATGGGGACTCTTCAGACCCACATGTAATCTTGGGCTCCAGAGAATTCATAGGGTCAAACGTGGAGGCATAAGGGAATCACGAAGAGCCTGTGTGACTGTGAGTGGAGACAGAAAGCTGATTGATACTGACCTTTAATTTGGAGCCCCTGAGCCTCATGCTACCCTTTTTATGAATATGGGAGAGCACACTTTGGGACATTTCCAGCTGGGAGGAAGGAAGGACCATTACTCATCACAGCTGGCTGGGAGCCCTGACAAGCTCTGCTTTTAAAACCTATAGGGACTGGCCACCACCACTGCCTTCCAGCTTCCATGAGGCAGGACTTCTGGGAAGACCCCTGAGTTGAGAGAGAGAAGGGGGCTGGAAGTCACTCAAGGGAAGCTGGAACAATGCCACACTATCATGTATGCAATTCCCAAACACAGGCTTGACCAGCCCAAGAGGGACTGGACATGCTACAAGCTGCCATGGCTACCCAGGTCCCTGCAGAAAGGGGCTGGCATCCGCTGAGGGGCCTTGGGGAACACCCCCTAACTGGCTGGAAAGTGACCTGACCAGTGCATCTGTCTGCAGCCAAGAAGTAGCCTGAGCTTCTGTATCCACTGGGAGAAATGAGGGCGACTCCCCAAAGCGTTATCACTTGGCAAAACAAATCCCAGAGAGCAGAATCTAGAATGTTCCTGCATAGATCTCTGAAGTCCCAGCTGACAATCCCCTACCTATCTGGGGCTAGGACGATGATCAAGGCTTTAAAATTCAATTACAATCACGGCACTCTAAATAATGGCCTGCAAACCAAAGAGTGCGAGCCTAAGTTTGGGATGGGGATCTAAAGGGACAAGAATTCAGGGCCCCCACCGGGTCCCAAAGGTCAGTCCGGGCGGCACAGAATGGGGCAGTGGCTGTTAAAGATAAGGGCTGGGCTGGATCCGGCCAGCACTGCAAGGACAACCAACTGGTCCTGTTCCTTAGTCTTGTGCTTTTAAAGGGCGACCGACGTGCCAACTATTTTAAAGCTCCAACACACTAATTCTGTAAACAATAATGGCTACCGCCTGCACACTGCACACTGGAATGGATTCCTCAACTTGGCCTCATCGCTTATGCAGCTGATGAAACAAACATTGACAGCTTTTTTGCATTTGTAAAGGCCCCACAGCAGCTGTGGTGATCCCACCATAGAGCAATGAATTAAGCCTGAAACCCAGCTGGGTCTGAACAGAAGCCCTTTCTGCACAATAGAGCAAGACTATCATTGTTAACCTAGGCATTATTGGGAAATATTCTGCATTACATTATAGGGCAGTTCTAACTCAATTCTTAAAATTAGCTCTAATAGGCAATTTTAGTAGGGGGGATGTTGCATTTGCTTTTGAAATGGCCCAAGTATGGTGTGTAGGTTACAGGCACACCGCACAAAGGCAGCTGGGCAGAAGAGAACACACATTTCCAGTTACACAATGCCAAGTTTAAAATAGTAGCTCCTTCTCAGATATTCTCTCTCTCTCTCACTCACACACATACACACACACACACACACACACACACTCACACCTACCTTCCGAATCGAGGTAGGTATCTAACCTTGCCAATTCTTGGCTGTTTGGCCAAGAAAATTTCAAACGTGGCTGTCCGTCAGGGCTCCCCATTGGGCAAGCGGAATCCATGACCTGAGCACAAGAGTCAGTTTGGGACAGAGAGCTGTAGCAGAAACACCGGTGTGAAAAAAAAACAGGATTAATACCAGGAGTAAGGAATGTTTTTGACACTGAACTTAAGCACTAAGTGACAGATAAGATTCCAAATGCTGACAGACACACTGGCCTTCGGCCTCCCTCGAGGACGGGCGCAGACATCCTCACCAAGATGTACACACTCACTCTCCACTTTCCTGAATGTGAATGCA
The DNA here is from genome assembly GCA_028646485.1 of Cryptoprocta ferox. Classification (NCBI taxonomy): domain Eukaryota; kingdom Metazoa; phylum Chordata; class Mammalia; order Carnivora; family Eupleridae; genus Cryptoprocta; species Cryptoprocta ferox. Next base: position 129,787,847 of record CM053577.1, on the reverse strand, counting down.
GTGAATTCAGTGAATTCTGGAATACCCTCAGGCCATGTGACTTTTTCAGACCCCTCCCCCTTCCACCTCTCTTCTGTTGCCTCACAATTTCTCTGAATGCTTAAAAATAAGAGCTGGGTGGAGCCTGGGTGGCTCAGTCTGTTAAGCATCAAGCTTCGGCTCAGGTCATGATCTCGCGGTTCGTGGGTTCGAGCCCCGCGTCAGGCTCTGTGCTGACAGCTCAGAACCTGGAGCCTGTCTTCAGATTCTGTGTCTCCCTCTCTCTCTGACCCTCCCCTGCTCACGCTGTCTCTCTCTCTCTCTCAAAAATAAATAAAAACATTAAAAAATTTAAAAATGAATTTTTTTTATAAAAATAAGAGTTGAGAGGGGCGCCTGGGTGGCTCAGTTTGACTCTTGATGTCCACTCAGGTCATCATCTCACAGTTCACAGGATCGAGCCCCATGTCAGGCTCTCCGTGGACAGTGAGGAGCCTGCTTGGGATTCTCTCTCTCCCCTCTCTCCCTCTCTCTGCCTCTCTCTCTCTCTCTCTCTCTCTCAAAATAAATAAATAAACTTTTTTAAAAAACAAAAATTGGTAAAAATAACTCTGGTACAAATCAAAAACATCACAAGAAAAATGGCACCCTCCCTCTTCCTTAAAACGACTCGCATTTTTTATGCTTTTTAACATTATGTATTTTTGAGAGAGAGAGAGCATGAGCAGCAGAGGGGCAGAGAGAGGAGACACAGAGCCTGAAGCAGGCTCCAGGCTCTGCGCTGAAAGGCTGATAGCAGCAAGCCCGATGTGGGACTCGAACCCACACACCGTGAGATCATGACCTGAGCCGAAGTCGGATGCTTAACCGACTGAGCCAGCCAGGCACCCCACAACCCCCGTATTTCTTAAAGGGGTTCATTATGAAGAGCCTCGGAAGCATTTTTCGTTCAGGCAAAGCAGGCCGGGAAGGACCAAGAAAATCGGGGAGTTTCTAGGTGGACAGTGGTTCACTCTATTCCCCGAGGTGTTTTGCCAACAAATGAGAAAGTCTAAAGTGAAGATGAGGCAGAGCGACAATTTCCTCATGCACCCAGAGCAGGGCCGGGGTTTAACTCTACGCCTCCCAAAACTCTGTGTGGACTTGAAAGACCCACAGCTATGGCCAAAAACCTCTGAGCACCCACCAAAAGTAAAATTCGAAGTCCCACTGCTTTTTCACGCCTAAGCCGGTGGAGCATGCAGGTTTCTACCTTAAACTTGTAGGAACGGTGTTTGCCGACTGCGAAAGGGCAGAGGAAATAAGACCACTGTTGGCCCCCCTGCCTGCAGAGTGAAGGGCGGCAGTCAGGCAGTCAGGGAAATGAGAACCCCAGTCCCCCAAAGGCAAGGCAAGAGCCCCAGAAGGGGAGAGCCCAGGACAGCACCCCGCTGAACACAACTCTCGCAGCTCAGGGACACACAGTGGAGAGACTCGCCTAGCAGGTTAATTAAAGACCAGTAAATACACGTAGTGGTAAGTGGTTTGATGTGCAAGGTTGTCCAGCTTGAAGTGTTCCAAGAGACATGCCAACGTCACCCCCAACAAACAGCTGTGCCCAAAATGTTCCAAGCAGCGTTATTCCCAATAGCCCAAAAGGGGGAAACAACCCAAAAGTCCATCAGCAGATGGATGGATGGATGGATGGATGGATGGATGGATGGATGGATGAGCAAACTCTGGCAGGCCCAGGCAATGAAATAGTACTTGGTCACAAAAAGGAACAGAGCACTGATCCACGCTCCAACATGAATGAACCTTGAAAATATTCTGCTAAGTGAAAAAAAGCCAGTCACAAAAGG